>JBAIZL010000001.1:342877782-343017782 GCA_036971475.1 Prosapia bicincta
ATTAAGAGATAAATAGTCTTAATTAAGCTGTCTTCGCTGAAATACATATTTTAAATTGTAGAACAATCTTCATCAGTTTCAGATCAATTTAAAATAGATCTCTAAATTGTAGATGTAAATGAATATTCAGAATTGTTTAAGACAAGGTTGGTTAAAATCAGATGTCGAGAGGAAAATAAACAAATATTGTAATAGAAATTCTTTTTTTTATACTAGTCGTTGGATTCCATTTTTATATTTTCAAGCAGTATTTAAATAACTATAGGATACATGACAAGTCTCTGTAGACATAGATTTACTGGTATTTCTCTTTCCTGGTTGTGTTTTTTATTAAAAAATGAATGAAATATGATATATAAATAAGGTTCATTTGTTTAAAGAATAAGTTTTCCCTTGTAATTTAACCTTACAGTATCTAAGTTAACGCAGTTATATTCCTATCAAGGTGTAAAAATAATTAAACAAAGACCTTTTATTTTAAAATATTTGTGTACAAATAAGAATACAAAATTAGTTTTTTAGTTTTTAGTAACTATTCAAATATTATTGTGTATTGATATTTAAAAAAAAATGTAAATTACAATCTTCCAGGTGCAAAACCTGATAAACTCTATCTATACATAAAATTCAATATTTCGATTTAATGCCTGTTGGAATGTCCAACGTACAAACAAAACCATTAATGAAATATAGTTGAAATTCTGCGGGTATGTTCGTATCATAGAACATGGACACTTTATCAAAGGATTTTACAAAATATAATTTTATTCTGACGAGCAAAAAAAAAAAAAAAAAAAAAAATTAAATGGTACCACTCTCACTATTATATCTCAATTGACATGAGGGTATGAAACGTGTAAATACTAGGTCAAAACCATGAAAAATATATCATAGCAAAACAACAAGTCATAAATGCAAAGCCTTTGATTTAGACTTGGAACCAAAACGAGAAATGAATAAAGTTTTAAGAGCTATTTAGAAAGATACTAATTTTACAAAATACCATAACGTAGTTTTTAAGTTGAACATTTAGTACTTAAGCTTCATGACTGTATGGCTAGGCATATATAAAAAGTAATTGAGTCTTTTGTCACTTTTTGTAGAATTATGATGATAAATGACTCATGAACCATCACAGAAGCATGAAATAATGGGTGTAAATAAATCATAGAAGAACAAGCCTATATTTTAGATTTACGAAACTATGTAGTAAATATTATTGTAACAAGAAAAGGTTGCAAAATAAACAAGGAAAACAAATTAAAATTTATATGAAAGAGAAACATGGACACGGGTCATAATCCTCAAAATAATTTCAAGATTTCTAAGCCGTAGGATATTTATCCATGCCTTAATATATAACAGATATTTCGGGAAAGGATATCTCCTACTGAAGATCTTCATTTCCTAAAATTGCACTATTTATTGTCAACTCCATAAAACCAAAAGCAAAGTTAAGCATTACTCTGATAAAAACAACGAAAGTGAAAAGATGCTAGCTTTTATAAGTGAATGTTAAACTAATATTGTGCCCCAAAGATGAACGATTTGTTTTAGAGAATATAATGTGTTGGGTTTTTGCGATTCAGAATTTATGTTACGGAAATTCCTTACGCACATTATTTAACGTTTTGAATTACACTCATTTCCAACCACTGTTTCAAAGTAATAAATTTGAATGCGCCTTACAAGCGCCCACATAAATGTGTTACGAATGACGTTAAGACGTTATGCACCATAAAATGATACCTAAGAAGAAGAAAGAAATAAACGAGATGGATGCATTTCTTTAAAGCCAAATTAAACTTACAGATTTAAAACAATCTTTATTTTTATTTATTATAAGAATATCTAATATTACTAAGAAATCTATCTTTTTTAATCGTATTATTCGATATACTTTCTAATATTGACGTTTCATGTTTAAGGGCCTTAGATTAGAATGGGATGATTGTGACATTATGTGAATGGAATAGAGGCAGAATTATTTGTAAATGAAACATGATGTTTAAAAAATTTGTTTTTCAAAATCTTATATCTTATCAATTAGCAAAATCGCAACTGAAACGTAATTTCAAATTGAAATATATAAAATTTCTTAACTACAAATACATGTTTTATATAAACCTTTAGGTACATTTTACTTGCAAAGTATTCATTTTCAGAGGGACGTATAAAAAATTCATATTTGTTAGGTTTTTTCACGTTTTCGATACAATTAAATAACTTATGTAATAGTTTGTAATTGTTACGTTCGTAATATGTTATTTTTTTGACGTTACCCATTTTACTGATTTATAATTATAATGTAATATTTTATAATTATTAGACAATTCAAAGTGGGTTTGTTCATTTTTGATGTCTTGTTATTTTTGTTTGTATTTGAATTGTCCACTTATGGGTTTTAGGCCTGAAGACTATTATTTACCCGTTATCGAAACTTTGCCTTTGTAAATAAGTAGTTGAACCTGAATCTCAAGTCAACAGCATTTATATAACAATAGTCTTTACGAGTGTATACATGTGATTATTCCAAATATATCAATTTAAAACAATTTAATATTTAATTAAAAACATCCGCTTTTATAATAGAAAAATAAGGACAAGATTCGAAAAATGTTTGAAGTTGTCTTTAGTAACCGAAATTTAGTATTTCGACTTTATCGAAAATCAATATATTTATAGATTTCCTATACGCTTGCATCATGACATCTGGATATTATAGTTAGATGAAAATAATTTAAACATTTGAGCTATTCACTCTTTTAAAAATTTTGGATCGGCAAATTATAGAAATATTTCAACTAAAACTAAAGCTAAAGATGTCACGGCTTCGTACATTATTATGACATAAGATGGCGATTCACTAAAAATAAAGGACAATAATGCTATATGCTATAATAAATTTGGACTTCCTTGTGATTTTAGTAAGAAGTTAGCTTTGCAAAGTAATTAAAGAAATAATAATTGTTGGTAAATATATGAATCTCCATGAGGAAGAAAGGGATATTCTAATATATTTTCATAATTTTACTTGCGTTATTTGACAGACATAATAACAAGCCTATTTGTAATAAAATGCTTATAGTTCCCTCCTTGGATATTCCAAACGTATATGTATATTTTACTCACATATATGTTCGATATCAGTGACAAGATGAATAACAATTTGAATCATATTGGTATAATTGTATCCCTATCAATGGAATATTAAATAATGATGAATGTACAAAACTCTGAGAAAACAGAGTTAGGGAAGAATTGACCGACTCTGGCTGTCATTCAGACGGTCACGTTTTTCATTATCAATTAAAAGAAAATACGTCTCACTTCAAACTAATACGAAGTGGGACTTTAGTTGGAAGTAGAAGGGAATTGGGTTGCTTCACCGAAATGTGAAAGTGTTACTTTAATTACACACGGGCATCAAATCTTTAAGTATGCCCTGTTATTAAAGTGATACGGCTATTTGTAAGTTTTTTTTGTTTTGTAAACCAATTAAAGTTCTCCCTTATTTAAGAGAACCGATACTATATCATGTTGTTATTCTATTTACTTGAGATAACAAAATAAAATCGCATTTTATGTATCCTATACATTGTCGTCTATGTATCTGAAATTTATATACCTTTGACTTTCATATACCACCTCCTTCTTTACACCTGAAGTTAACAAGATAAATTTAGGATTATAACCGATAAACCTGGTTATTAAATGTGTCAATAAATGTTCTGCAGGCTATAAAAAGGATTGAAATTACATCCTTAGTGTGAAGGTAAATCTAGGACAGATACACGTAAACACGTTCAAGGGATTAATTGGGCGAAACCAAAATACAAAACAGGTCTTTTATCTGCAGCCAGGAAATTACGGAAGCTGGGGTTGGTGGATAAGAGAAGGTGTTTTCGAGTAAGAGGCTACATCAAAGAGATGGCCAAGGTTTGAAGAGGGCAATGCACTTCAGGAGGTAGTAGAGGAAGGTACACAAACGGGTTTTTAGAAGAAGGGAATATACATTTTAGGAGAAAGTCGACTTTTGATGACGTAGAGAGTCAAGAAAATATCGCTGTGAAATGACTTTTTAGTAGGTCGTGAGCGGAAGATGGAGTAAGTCTTGCATGGAATTGGTGTTGAGATAAGGAGAAATAATAAAAATCGTTGGAAAAATACTAATACAATCATAAGTAAAGACGTCATAAAAGAAAATCCTAATCGCTGAGCCAGGTACTGTGGGGAATAAAGTGATTAAAAAGGACTGCAATAATAACACAAAAAGATAATAAAAAAGTGCAAATGAAATTATTGTCTCATGATACAGATGTGATAATAGTAAATCTCATCACTAAAAGAATGTCAAAGACTATCACAAAAACACATTTTATACCAAGAAGCTATTGTACTGATGTTATGAGTCGTTGCTAAGTAACGTTCTAGAAAACTTTGTCACGCTTTTCTAATAATCGTTAAACTATAAATAATGAAGTTATAAAAAATGCCTAATTAAAATAAAATATATAGTAGTCTGCAGACGTAACTGTAAATAAAATGCAAGAAAAATATTTTTCAAAATTATCAATACCAAATATTTGCGTTTTAGAATTTTTTAAAATCAAGTAGAAAAGAATTTGTTAATATAGCTCTTAAGTAATTTGGTATATATAGACTAAATTTAAAAAAAATATATAAATAAATCGAACTTTCAAGGATATGTTTTAGTGCATAAAGCTTGAAAAAACTTCTGTAACATTTATTCAAGCTAAATTGAGTTTTTTTTATCTTACTAGATTTTAAAAAATACAATACAATGTATGTCAATTATTAACCAAACTCATCTTCATAATTGGTTTGCAAATCTCTTTTCTGATTTACAAGGTAAAATAGTATCAATATGAAGCAAATGATAATAATATAATGGGAAAAAAATTGTTTTTGAAAAATATTATTTTAGATAATATTAGAAATTGTTTTATTTAGTTCGAATAAATTCAGAATCGTATTATAATATTTTTTGTTATTCAAACAATAAAATATCAAATAAATGAATTGTTAGAAATTAATGGGATGAAAATTAAGTTTAAATTTACATTTAACACGGTTTATATTTTTCATTATATTTTTCAATCATAAGATTGATTAAGATAAGCTGTATATTTATATATATTATCTAATGCATATTCTTCTCTATTTAAAATATCGAATCTCTATTGTAATATATATTTTCCTATACGTATATTAATAATAACACTGTATTTATTTTCTTAATGGCTAAACATAGAACCGTAGTTAGAGACCATAAAACTTTCTTTTGATTTTAATTTGTGTAGCTTTTATTAATATATTGAAACCGTTATAATTTATTGTTTAAAATTACATTTGATTGGAAACTGTCAGAGAATGTAATAATATGATCACTTAAGGAAGGAAAGTAATTTTTTTAAATAATTTTTTCAATGCTTTACTTTAAAGGTTTCTCTAACAAATAAATATGAAAAGTCATGTATGTTAGCATATAATCAAATTCTTGGTTACAATCTTCGGGGAAACATTATTTTCACAACTACCAGCGTCAGAATAATTTCACACTCATTTTCACTCACAATATCTCAATCATTTATATGAAATGAAAGTTCCATGATATTTATTTTAACTGATGCATTTTAGATTTATTCCGAAAAGCATCAATATGTAGTAAAATAATTTTATGAGAAACCATAATTTGTATAGAAGTAACTTAGCCTTCACCAGATATATTTTTGAATATAACAAGTTTTGTTTAACCAAAAGTCCTGCGGAGTAAATAATTGCCTCTTTCATTTAAAGATATAGCGTTATGGGCTATATACTTTATCTTCTTTTCCAATGAGTATTTTTCTTTTCTCTTTTTAAGAGATGATAAAAGCCACAAGTCTTATTTTCTTAGAATTTTTTTATGGTTGGCAGAATTTCTTTTTTTATTTGAGTTTTGTTAACAACATTCATAATTTTACTTTGACACATTATATTTTTAGAGTAGAATTCAACTTTGCAAGGAAAAAAATAAATATATAATAACAATAAATTTAAATTGTTTTAAAAATTGAGTGTCAATGTCTTAGTTAAGGAAAAGAAAAAATAAAACACCTAAATTTTTATCACTTATTTAACAACATCATATAAGAATAATACAATCAGATAATTAGTCCTTTATTAGACCATATTTGAGTATAGCACATGGACTGGCATTTATATACAAAATTTGTATTAAGAGTAAGTATTACAACTTTTGTAAACTACCTATTTAGTACTACTAATTTCTGCTATTCTAAAACAATTTTACCGTGAATTCTCAACAATAATTTAGACTGAATTATGAAAAATTATTGGTAGTTCAAAATTATTTTTATAAAATTATTAGACTAAATTATTATTAGACTAAATTATGAAAAATTATTGGTAGTTTTAAAATTATTTTTAATTTTTGCAAATGATATGAATATTTAAATAATATAATTCCAATGGTAAAATCCATTTTCATTAAAACTAAATTTACTGTGATAACTATTCTACCATTTAACAATGTTAATAAGAACGTATCTTGCATTTATTAGACACATTTGTTTATATCTAATCATTTTCAATACCTACAAAATTTGAAATATAACATCTGACAGAACAAATTTGGCTTAATAACAGTTACAATTGATGCTTAGTGATATTATTAACTCAGTTTTATTCGTGTTGTTAGAGCTTATTAAATAAAATATAAATTAATATCACAAAATTATTTCATGACTGTATTATATCATATGTTATATTTGACAACCAATTTGTATATTTGCATTGCCCTTCTATTTTACAATTACGACTTAAGTAGAGAAAGGCACTTGACGCCCGGCAGAAATGTATTAAACAAGGACAATCTAGTAATTTAGGCGTCATACGCATGTTGACGATGTAGTTCAATTAGGAACTATTTAAAGGTTTAAAATTTTTTCATCCGAACTATATTTCTTCTAGTGTTTGTAACTTTCGTCGCTGGCGATACACAAATATTAAAATCTTATTTTATCTTTTCATATAATGTTGCTTGTAGTTAGGTTACCATTTAATCTACTTTAAATGTTACTCACAGAAGACTTATTTACGCTTTTTAGATCAATAAGACCACTAACAATAATAAAATAGAATAAAATAATAAAATAAATTAACGCTGTCGTTAAAAATCCTATGTTTCGCAATTAAAAGTAGAATTTTGCCTTTATGTAATACCCGTTACAGACAGGGAAAAATAAAGTAATATGGTTTTATTTATAAATCTTCAAACTTTTGGTCAATAAATGTATTAAATTTGCATCTATACGAGTGTATTTAATGGGCTCTTCAGTAAACGTTAAAAAAAACACAAATAACTATTTGCAGACTATACATATCTAGAAAGAGAGAGCGAGAGAGAGAGAGAGAGAGAGAGAGAGAGAGAAGAGAGTGAAAGAGAGAAAGAGAGTGAAGAGAGAGAGAGAGAGAGAAAGAGTGAATGAGAGAGAGAGAGGAAGTGTATACATACAGACACACACACACACACACACACACGCATATATATATATATATATATATATATATATATATATATATATATATATATATATATATATATATATACTTTGTGTGGTAATATAACATATGTATTAAATCAAATAAATAATTAAGACTTAGACATTTAGAATTCTCGAAAACAACTGCTAACCAGCTATCAGAAAGAATTTAGTCGGCAGAATAGTCATTGTTGATGCTGAGGTTCCTATAAAATAAAGACTGCTTTTAATTTTTGTCGATGCACAAATTCCTATATGTCAAATGTTTCCTACATTTTAATAGATGTTCAGATATAGCTTACAGTTTGAAACGTATCGTGATATAGTCCGTGCAAACTGGCGTTAGTTCCAACCTACTCATTGTAATATGCAGTATATTTTTTTTGTTACAATTCAATATGTTCAATAGATATTAGTTATTTAGGTAATGTAAAATCAGTTTATTAAAAGATATTTTTGTTATTTGAAAATGGTTCATGACAGAGATAGTCAAAAGTGACTCCGTAATAAATACGTGAACCAATGCAAGACCTTTTTCCTAAATGTACAAGGCTGGGGATATTTCGAAACTTGTGCTAGGTTATCGTGAGAAAAAGTGTTTCGTCCATTCTCTCAGGACTCACGAAATTTGTGTTAAAGTTAATTAATTAATTTTAAAAATTTAATTATACCTGGGAAATGTTTTATTAGTGGATTTGTTAAGTTTATTTCATTACGTTAAAAATTTTAAAATGTTATAAGAGTTAGCACGTCTAAATTATTATTATATGTCCGATCAAAGCCACATACTTTTAAGTGATAGCCAAGGTAAGTTTTAAATTTATTTATTTTTTTCAATTTAATCAAATCAGTAAATATAGGACATCAGTGTATATTAACCTAGTTTTGTCTCGAAACATTTTTAAATTATGTTAACTTTTGTATTTTAATTTATGATGCGAAACTTATGTGTGTGTGTGTGTGTGTGTGTGTGTGTGAGTTTGAATGTGTGTGTGTGTGTGTGTGTGTGTGTGTGTGTGTGTAAAAAGCAAATTATATTTATAGATTTAGATTTATTCATTTGTTTCAATGTTAAATATTGTTTGCAAACAAAAATAGTAATTTGAATGAGCCTGTTTTTTAGAACGCTTAAACAGACAGCAGTCTGCTTGAGTTAGTCGTAAGATACAATTGTTAAGGAAAAACAATTGACCCGGCGAGACTTATCAGGGTGTAAAGAATTAAGGTAGTGAATAAACGTAATTGAAGTTTTTTAAATTAAAAAAAGTCTACTATTAGCAAAGTACCGGAGGCTACAACATGTTAATAGAGCGTCAAGACATTTATGAGGTCTGCTCCTGAAGAATACAAAACAATCGGTTATGAGGTCTTTTCCCTGATTCCACAATCGCTCAACCTATATGGAAGTGTGTTTCCTTACTCCATTTGCAGCTGCATTGGTTCTATTCTTCCAGTAACTGTTGTGTTTAGAAGTAAAATTTGCTAGAAATCTGAAGCCAATTAATTAATATATTACACACTAATTATAAAAACGAGAAAACAAAAAACCTTAAATATATATTTAAGATGTTGTTAAATAAGTGATAAAAATTTAGGTGTTTTATTTTTTCTTTTCCTTCACTAAGACATTGACACTCAATTTTTAAAACAATTTAAATTTATTGTTATTATATATTTATTTTTTTTCCTTGCAAGATTGAATTGCACTCTAAAAAAGTATTTGTCAAAGTAAAGTTATTAATGTTGTTGAAAAACTCAAATAAAAAAAGAAATTCGGTCAACCATAACAAAATTCTGAGAAAATAAGACTTGTGGCCTTTATCATCCATTAAAAAGTGAAAAGAAAATACTCATTGGAAAAGAAGATAAAGTATATAGCCCATAACGCTATATCTTTAAATGAAAGGGGCATTTATTTACTCGGCAGCGCTTTAGGTTAAACTTGCTACAAAACTTGCTACTTTCAAAAATATAAATGGTGAAGGTTCAGTTACTTCTATACAAATTATGGTTTCTCATAAAATTATTTTACTACATATTGATGCTTTTCGGAATAAATCTAATCATTCGGACATGGTAATGTATGAACTAAACTAATATAACTTTTAATATGCATCTGTTAAAATAAATATCATTATTTTGCATATGTAATTTTGTATATGAGTTTTAATCATTTATCTCATACTTTATAGATATAAGGTGTTCTCAAATGACAATTTTATTTATAGGAGGTCATGTTCAAGACCAGTTAAAATAACCACATTTATTTAGGAAACATTGTCAAATATTAGTATATATTAAGGAAGCATTTTGTCTATAAATTATTATAATTTTGATTAAATTTTTAAAAAGTTTAATCATATGTAACTAATTATTTGATGTAATTAACAAACGTTTTTGTACATATAAATTAACATATAACACAATTTGAACGTATAAAATATAATATATTGTTCAAAGTTTCTTAAAGAAAACCTTCGAAAACTTGAGCTTAGAGAAAGGTTTAACAATAGCCAGAAAAAGTAATAAACCATTTCTAGCAAAAAGAGCAAAGGTTTATTACTTTTAAAACGTTCATTATGTTCCCTGATATCATACAGATGTTTTAATAAAACTTTTATAATCAAACCTATAACGAGTTCTATTGATTATTGTAAAGTTATTTTGTAAATTTTAAGTAATTATTATGTAAATATAATGGTAACATAAAACACCATAGAATTAATGAGCACAAACACACACACACACACACACACACACACACACACACACACACACACACACACACACACACACACACATATACACACACACACACACACACACACACACACACACACACACGCGCACACACACACACACACACACACACACACACACACACACACATACACACACACACACACAAACACACACACACACACACACACACACACACACACACACACACACACACACACACACACACACTAAAACGGTCCCAGAAATGAGAAAAATTATAAATTTAAAGAATTTCAGAAATATCAAAATTCATGAGAATATCATTGTTTGTTTAGTACATTTTAGATTTATTTCTAACATTGAAATCTATTCCCTTCGTTTGTTTAGTTCTTTAAAATAATTTATCTATGCACAACAAATATTTCCCTCGAGGCAGTTAATAGTACGGGGGGTCCTTTGGGGAAAAACTAGACGCACAGAAATTCTGACTAAATTATATTTTTCATCGGTATACAACGGCAACTCAATTGTTGTGCAAATATTACAAATTTACAGATATTTTTAATTGAAATATTTTATTTTGACATTTAATTAGCCTACAACACAAATGTTGAAAATTAAAAATATTAACTAAAAAATATATTCAGCTAACTTATAATCAATAATTTACTTTATCTTGACACGATTTATTGTAAGTTTCATTTGTGTTCACTCCGTGCTAATATAGTCTTAGGTTTATCATTAACTGCAAAAAGATGGCTTAGGACATTTCATTGTAATGAATAATAAATGATAATTGTAAATATCAATTGATACAAAATAGTGAGTGCAAATTACTTTATCCATAGTAAAACTCCACATGATCTCATTACAGCATAGCGTCTCGTCTTTTTCACTTTTCAATATTAGTATTGTTTTATTAAAATACGTTTTTTACAAACTTTTATATTCATGTGAAATTCCCGCCAATGTGTAAAATTTAAAACTAAACCATTATAGAACATGTAATTACTAATATTGGTGCCGTTAGTAAATGTAATTATCGTTTCCGATGTAGGAACATCTTAGCTTGATTTCTAAAATTTAAATCTATAAAGATTTCTTTTTCATCAGTTCAAAAATGCATTCTATTATTTTTATTTTAAATTACAACTTGTAATAGTGGAAAAAATCTAGGAATACATCTATTAAAAAAATATGTTCATACATTTTGTACAAACACAAAACAAAAAAGGCAGGGCTCCGTGTAACAACAAAATATATTGGGTAGATTGTGGATCATGTGGAATCAATGCTTTTACCGAAATTAGTATAACAATTTATAATGGATTCTGTAAAATGTATTCACAATAGTACAATGATTTATCTTTATACGCCACTGGCAGGAATATATACTTTTGTTTCAGGAAATAGTCAGAATTATTGTTTCTTTTTACCCATAATTTCATTTTCTTCATATTATTATTTCTAATTTATTTTAAATAATTGCTTGTTTTAATTTCGGAATTGGGAAAAAACGAATACGTGTTATAGAAATTTCATTAATTACTAGAAAAATAGTAAAAATTTAAAGTATTTAATTGTCTAATTGGCTTATTCGTAAATATATGTTCTATTTATACTTTTATATTGTACTATTCAAGATTTAATAACAAGTAAAAGTGTTTACTGAAAAACAATATGTAGCTTGTATTGAAGTTTTAATAATTTAAATATGTTAAATTTCAAAGCAGAGTAAGTTTTCGAGTTTGTAAATAAGCCAAGGCTCAAATAATTGCCATGGTATACAATCTCTATTTCGAAAACTTTAAAGAGAACCTAAAAGTAACATTTTTTCTTGAGAACAATGTGGATAGACAGAACATCTGCCTAAGTCCAACTGTTAGATACAATTGGAAATGTTAACAATTGAAAAGGTAAGTTTTTTAAAGTAGCCTATAAATAATAATTTGTGTGTGAATAAGGGTTTTTTTCAATTTTGCTAAAGAGAACATGACATTACCAAAAACCGGGGGATTACAATATATGTATATAGGTTAGATAATTATTTTCCTGAAGATGCTGGTACTATCTTATAGATACTATTTTTAAAACTTTGAATAAATATATTCGTTAAAAGTATTCTTGTTTTTGAAATATTTTAAGTTTATTAATTATATATATATATATATATATATATATATATATATATATATATGTATAGACTATATTTAAGTATATACATACACACACACACACATACACACACACACACACACACACAAATATATATATATATATATATATATATATATATATATATATAATATTTTACAGAAAGCTCTTATATGGTGAAATATGAACATATTTAAAATATACAAATTAAAGCTTTTAAACTTTGAAAAATCTACATATTTTTAGCATGAAAAAATTACGCTACAAAAAATTAAATTTTGTTATACTCTCATCTTAAATGCGACAAGTTGCAATTTCATTACAGCACGTGACTGAGAATACATTTTCTAAACCATTTAAATTTAAAATTGACGGTAAAGGGATTTATATTCTATTTCCTTGAGTTTGCTGGGATTAAAGTCGAAACTAAGTTTCCCAAGCCCCACGGGCATTGCTAAAAGTGTAGCGTGTTTTTGTAGGGTTGAAGGGAAATATTCATATCCCAGCCAATTAAACACATCATGGGAACCAATTATTTTTAACAATATAAATTGCAAGCCATGTAGTGTATATTTTAAAACATCATGGGCACACGGGCATCCAACACATGGTAAATAGGTTTTGATATTATTGTAAATAAGTAGTCCGGGATTTGATAAATTCTTTGACAAAACTTACTTTCTTTGTTTCATTACACATGTTTATCTTTTGTTTTGAAAAAAGTAATCACTCAGTTTCCTTGTAATAATTTTGTCTATAAATGTCTTGCTAGCAGCACTATATTTAAAAAAGACTTATTTCTGAGACAAATATTTCTCACGTGACAATGTTACAATGTAATATTTGGATATTCTTCAGAACTTCAAAATATATAAGACATGTATATATATATATATATATATATATATATATATATATATATATATATATATATATATATATATATATATGCTGATACGTATTCCTTCACGGATGGAAAAATATGATGAAATGTTACTATCTGGAGTACATCCGTTCATTCTGCAGTCCATAAATTCGCAGTTCCGACGTTTCGCTAGAATCTCATCCAGCATTGACGAGGTGAACCCAACAACAGTAGAAGGGCGAGTTTGACTCGCCAGATAGTAACATTTCATCATATGTATATATATATATATATATATATATATATATATATATATATATATATATATATGTATATATATATATATATATAAATATATATTTTGCAGTAGTTTATAAAGGGCACAAGTAAATACGTGATGACCACAAAACTGAAAATACGTCAAAATATATTGATATTTTTCAACAACCTAAAACTCCATCAAAATGTTAAATAATTAATAATGACGAAAAAGTGTTCAAAATGATAAAACATGAAATTTAAATTATTTTGTATAATTACAAGGCCTACGATTTTTGTCAATCAAAGCAGCAAACATATTAAAGATATCTACAAACAAATTTATTATTTTAGGAATTCCCTAGGATACAATGTTTTTGTTCCATCGCTATTAAAATTGTTGTAATGTTCTGTAACATAGCTGCAGCCTATTTACATAACGTCTTTTATCTATAAATGTTAAGAATACAATTACCAATGGACCCACTATCTATGTGGGAAAATTAGGACAATGTTTAAAGGGGTTTCCAACAATCAACGTTTCAATTTCATTGAAATATTAAATGCTGTTTAAATGAAGAGATAGTGAAGACGAACAGCATACTGTTCTAGGTTGATATTCTATCTGCTAACATTTTGATTTATAAAAATGTTTTAATGTTCTAAATTGAAATGAAAGAAATAGATAGATCGACATATAGGCAGTCAAACAGTTTGTCTGACTTACAGACAGAAAGATAGACAGAGGAAAGAGAGCGAGGTTTTCTTTTAAAGAAATGTAGTAATTACGAGGATTCAATTACTATTTGAACAAAAATTACATTGAGACTATTCAAAGAATATTATCTCTAGGAAACACTCTCTGAAGATAGGTAATCTTTTCACCCAATCTTTTACATCCATTTGTATTATTACTAAATAACTGAAATGTAGGAAATGTTGTCTAAATAGGATAGAGCCGCGCCTTTTTTAAAGTAGAAACTCATGTTGTTTAACTAGTATATAAACTGAATTCAATTGGTCCCTTTGAAGTCGAACTATAATTTACTACCTCTAATTTTAAAAAAAAAAATGAATCTCTATGTCCTACCAGTGGTTGTCAGTTACCAAATGTATTAATTTGTATAACTAACTGTATAACCATATGTACCAAAACATTAATTCAAATACAAAAAAGAACACTGCAAATTAAAATATTGTTAAAGATGACTGAAATAGTTAGTCTAATCCCATTTAACTCATAAGGCTGTGATTAAATATACAATATGAGTCATTGCAAGTAACTCCAAGTAAAATGAATTTATTTTCAAAATATAAAGTGTTAAATTCATAACAAAATAAAGAGGAGTCCAAGCGGAAGGAAGCTAAAGGGGACAAAATGCTTAGGGCGAGTTCAATAAAAGTGGTAATCACAATTCTTCTTCAAACAAGTTTACTCCGAACTTTCTAAACAAAGATAAAAGCTAATGAAAAAAGAGATAATATTAAGGAATACGTGATTACATACTATTTGTTTATATAGGTATTAACATTCTTAAATTAAAAATAATACAATTACGAAATACAGTAAATTGTTATAAGTATGAGGTTTATTTACTCAAACAAGTTATATTATTGTTTTATTATAAACATTATTAAAATTAAAAAAAAACACCATAAAACATACTCACACACACACTTAGATCACACATACACGCACGTACACCAGACACACACACACACCCACACACACCCACACACATACACACACACACACACACACACACACACACACACACACACACACACACACATACACACACACTTAAACATATATATATATATTTATTTATATACATACACACATACATATACAATCTATAAGTGAATAAAAATATTTCAAAAACAAGAATTCTTTTAATTAATATCAATTTAATCAATTTTTCTATCTAAAATATTTTTTTTTTATAATGTTACAAGAAAACGTATTACTATTATTATATATATTTGTATATTTGAATAGCTTTTGTTTACAAAATTGTTCAACAATTTTGTTTACAAAATAGGTTATTACAATCCTAAACAGGACATTTGAAAATAAAAACGGACAAGGTTTTACGCATTATCATAAGTGGAAAAATGTGATTTACAAGTACGTCCTCCCTTCTATCGAATTCGAAACTAAGTAAACCGGAATGTTAACTGCTGAACGTCAAAACATCATTTCTAGGCATTCACTTCCGGAGACAATAATGCTTATAATGTGTAAAGATATGATGTGTAAGATGGATCATCATGCAAGTTATATCAGAGACGCGCTCTGTTATAAATCTTTCAAATATATATATATTTTATCATTCAAAATCAAATTTTGAAAAAAAACTTTATATCTGAAAAACCTTTTACGCGAAAAGTAAAGATTTGAAATGATAAGATTTAAAGATAAAAATTATTAAAAAGTTTTACAGATAGGCTACCTAAGTCATCTTTTAATAATGTTACCAAACGTAAAACTCTTAAATGTATCTTTTATACTCTAAGATTTTGGTTGCCATGTAGGCCTAACTTAAAGAATGTAATCTAAGAGGTTTTACATTCTTGCTACTATAATATAGGCCTATTAGTAGTAAAGAAAGAAATAAAGAAATGCTACAATCTATTGAATAGTGTTCATACATATCTATAATAATCTACAAAACTGTTATGTTCTTGCTAAAATTACCACTTGGCGAACATATAATTAAAATAAATGAATACAACTCTTAAGAAGAGTAACGACTTCAGAGCAAAGGAACCAGCAATCTAGATGGATTTGAAGTAATGCACTGTTTGTTATCTGTTGAAAAGCATTGTATAATATTTAATGACAGGCCTGTTATATAGAACATAGGACACAGAGTAACCTTAAAAAGTTTAAATATGAGAAATGTAATTAATATATGCCCAGTTATAAGTGTGAAATATTACCTTATTTTTAAGAAGGAATCAAACGGTTGGCTTTTAAGAAAATATTGCTTTCTTATACAATGTATTGTAATTAAGATATCTAACACCTATTTGTGGAATTATGTTAGGGGTTGCATATTTATTAGGCCACTCTTATCGTTTATAAAACCGAGGTTTTTGTTGTTTTGAAAATTTGTTGTAGGCCTATAGATTTCTTGCCAGTTGTAACTGGAAATATTAGTAAATTTGTCCTATTTAATTTCAAAGGCCAGTAGTCAAGATGTATGAGAAGGCCTTGATAATGGATTTGTTTCATGTAGTTGTGGCTACGTTTTCTGTCTGTATTCGTTATCAAAAGTGCGTACGTTGGAAATGTCTACGGATATGTTTGATTTTCTATGATATTAGTGATGACCGAAGGTTCATTCGGCTTGTTATTAAAATGACAGAGGATATATGACTGCAAATGATATATATATATATATATATATATATATATATATATATATATATATATATGATGAATAGTTACTATCTGGAGTAAATCCGTTCATTCTGCAGTCCATAAATTCGCAGTTCCGACGTTTCGCTAGAAACTCATCCAGCATTGACGAGGTCTTCTACTGTGGTTGGGTTCACCTCGTCAATGCTTGATGAGATTCTAGCGAAACGTCGGAACTGCGAATTTATGGACTGCAGAATGAACGGATGTAGGCCTACTCCAGGTAGTAACTATTCATCATATTTTTCCATCCGTGAAGGAATACGTATCAGCATATATATATATATATATATATATATATATATATATATATATAACTCAAATTTCATATTAATCTTGTGTAACATAATTTACCATGTAGGCTGGGTCCAATTTTTCTAGGCAACTGTACATTAGACTAAGTTAAATGTTTTGGTTCACTATTATTTCGATGTTATTGATGATGTCCTTGAAAACTTGGGTTAAGCAAAGTTCACTAAAAATTTGAGGTACACAGCTTCTGTCATTGGAAACATGTTTTCTGTACCTTTACACACCTGAATATGCCAATCTTCCTGTTTAACAGTTAAAATTATTGCTTATAACAGATTTCTTCATCTTCATACAGTTCAACGTTCTACAATAGGATGTGATCTCTAAGTCGTCTAGTCAAGTCAGAGAACGTTTACAAGTAGCCCACCTCCAAAAAGTTTAGTAGATCAAATATAAAACTAGTGAAGTGGAAAATCTGTTATAAGAATCAGTTCTGGCAATGTAACAATGAGATTTAGTCCCTGAGGAGTTTACTTGATACTACTTGTAGTTGTCAAGTTTTGTCGGACAGTACTTCGCACCGTTGGTATTTCGTTACACTTTTAACAATATTTTATGTTTTTGCCAGTTCGCCATTTTCTTGTGGTGGCTTGGTTGGATGATCATATCTACGATACGATGCAGCCTCTTCAAGGTAAAAGAACGTAATTTCAAGGTAGGGGATGTCCAGGGTGTGTTAACTGAAGGAGTGGAATCTTGCACAAGAAAACACACTGAGAATTTCCAAAGATTATTGATATATCAAGATATGTCAATCACTTGTGGTCTATTTGATTTCAATATGGATTTATTCGACGTAACTAGTACACTAGTGTTTGCTAGATTATAAATGAGATACAGATTCCATAACGAGTTTAAATAAATAACGTGTCTTAGATATGATCACCTAGCCAATGTTCCACAAGCAAACGGCAAATTGGAAAAAAATATTGTTGAAAGGGTACTAACGGTGCGAAAAACTTTCCGATAAAACTTTACAAGTTCAATAGCCTCATGTAAACCTTCTTTGGAGACTCACGCTCATTGTTACGCGCCAGAAGTTTTTATAAGAGATTTCTCAAATTACGACTTTTATATTTGGTCTACTAAAATTTCATTGAGTAGTTCTACTTGTAAACATTCTCTGACAGCTAGGACTTGGTTGGAAGACTTAGAGATTGCATCCTATTGTAGACCATTGAACTGTATGAAGATTAGGAATTATGTATAAGCAATAATGTAGCTCCTATAAAATGGAAAGATTGGCAAATCCAGGTGTGTAAAAGTACAGCAACATGTTTCCAATGACAGCTATTAAATTACTTCAATCTGAACTGGACTTTGCTTGATCCAGGTTTTTAAGGAGATCATCAATAACATCGAATTATTAATAATAAATTTGTTGAGTACTGTGTACTAATTTTTTAACTAGATAAATAAAACCCACTAACTACAATACACAAATCTTTATTAGAATAACTTTATGTACATTTCGATTACATGGTAATCATCTTCAGAAGTACTAATCGAAATGTACATAAAGTATTAGTAATAAAGATTTTTGTGTTGTGGTTAGTGGGTTTTATTTATTTAGATATCGAATTAATAGTAAACCAACACATTTAACTGAGTCTAATGTACAGTTACCTAAAGAAAATTGACCTAGCTTGAATGGTAAATTATGTGGCACATGATTGGTGCGAAATGTGAAATATATATATATATATATGTATAATTTTCAATATAATAACGTTTTTATAAAAGTAAACTGTTAGCAAGATTTACTCATCAGAATTTCATTTGAAGTAGATAAATATAACAAATTCTAATGATCGAACACAATTATGGATAAAACTGTAACATACTTATACGTTTTCCTAATTTTTATATCCGTGTGTCCTATCTTTAATGCAGTTTTCTGGCAGTTATTCACAATCTATCTTGAATCCGTTTCAGGTTGTGATTAACTAATGAGAGACTTCAAAAGCTACAGGCAGAATTTCCTTATAGTACATTCTAGCTATTATTCTGTATGGCATGGAATAACCTAATTGATCGGTGAACATGGCATGGCCGTTGACTTTGACTGAGATAAAAAAAGGTCTTGATATTTGATGCAATTGTCGTCTATAAACAATTACGAGGCTACACAACTTTAATCCTACCTTAACCCAATATTTACAGTCTTGAACTATATTTCGTAGTATATCAGAGTCATACTGGTTCCTTCTGGATCCTCTTGGACCTACGATGCTTTTAATAAAACAAAACATGACACACACTTCCCCTTAAAATAATCGTATGCTAATCGTCAGGATCTAACGATCAGGAAAACCAGTATCCATCAAATTAACCTCTGCAATTCCATTACTTACAATATGTGTTTGTGTGTTAGTGTATGTATGTGTGTGTGTGTGTGTTTCAACGGGCTAAAATGTCTCATTTTACTGTTGCAAGTGCAATTGTAAATTCCATAAATTTTAAGAGGTTTTGCAGTCAAAATAGGGAAGCCAAAACAAAATAAAACGCCTTAGGTATAACGTAATGCTAATTTAACGAGATTAAGGGTTAGAAAAAAAACATTTTCAGGATAAGTTTATTTTTCCAGATTTGAAAGGGGGGAAATGTTTAAAATCCACCTAAAGAGACCATCGACATTCTAGGGGACGCAAAATGAAGAAAGAAGAACAAAGTGAAGAAACGAAAAAGCAGATATGGAGCCTCCCGAAGGAGAGTGACGAAAATTTAAAAAAATGTGAATATTTCGTCAACAGGTGAGAGATCATGGGAATTCACAAGCCGGATGTAAGCTAGGCAAAGCGTCTGGTCACCCCACGATTTGAAGACATGTTATTGGACTAAAGCAGCCGGGAGGGGCTGACAACTTCTGAGAACGTCCAAAATTATGTTAGCGTAATTTGGAACATCGAAGAGAGCGGTCGCTTGCGAGTGCGCTCCGTTTTGTTCAACTGTTACAGTGTTTCAAATCGATAAGTTAATTGCAAAAATCCAGGGCTAAGAGCGAGAGTAATATCGCTGAGATATAGTGGTTTTAAAACCATTTTGAGGAAGAAACTCTCGTAAATTGAGCAATACGCTCGTTACTATTTATTAGGAAAATACTGTGGTTGAATTTAATAATAAATAAACAAAAACCTCTTAACCACAAACTTTCTTTAATTTACCCTAATGTACATTTCAGTTACAAAGTAACCATCCTCAGAGGGATAACATACAAAGACTGATTAACGCTAGAAAAATACCTTATTTATAATCTACAGAACTAGAGTAGGAGTGACTAGTTCTGTAGATTATAAATAAGGTATTTCTTTAGCGTTAATCAGTCTTTGTATGTTATCCCTCTGAGGATGGTTACTTTGTAACTGAAATGTACATTAGGGTAAATTAAAGAAAGTTTGTGGTTATGAGGTTTTTGTGTATTTATTAATACGCTCGTTTAACAGCATTATCGTAGAGTTCTCGAGATAAATTGTTGAAGAAAAGAATTTCGAATAAAAACGTAAGCTAGTGCTAAATTAAAAAATGAACAGTACCTAAAATTGAAGTGGTTAAGCAATTAATATTTAAAAGTAACTAAATTCACTTATACAATTTAATTTTGAACAGTAAAATGTAAAACGAAGAGTAGATCAAAACCGGGAGTAAAATTAATTTCGAAAAGTTTAGAGACAGTGTTAAATAGTGTTAAAATGAATCTATTGGAGCGATCCAATCGAAACCATCTAGGACTTTAAATTAAAAATATAAAGATGTGTAATTTCGCTCAAAAGAACGTATCGCTTTGTTCCGGTAAAGCAGACCGCCAAGGAAAGCGAGGAGGGACGGTGACGCCGAGTTGGACGAGTTCAAGATTCAAGATGGCCAGCTGAGACGAAGCGAAAACACAACCAGCTTGTGGAGCGATGGCGGAAGGTTCGAGGAGGAGGGAAGTTACCGTAAGGTCAGATTTTAGCTTCTCTCTCTCTCTCTCAAATTGAAAAAAAAAATATTTTAAATTTTTGGGGAACTTTGAAATTTCAAAGCTTAAATTTAAGTAAATTTTGGCAAAAGTTGCCAATGCGTTCAAAAGGAGTGGCTTGGTTTCACAAAAAAGTGGAGGGGATAGCGTTAGTTGGTGGTAGCTACCTCAAACTAAAATGGCGAACCCGCCCTTTGTAGATTGAAAAGGTACCAATCAAAATTTTTGGTAATAACTGTTAAATTAATGTAAAAGACAGTTTTGATCATGAAATAAATAAATAAAAATGTTACTATTTATTAGGAATATACTGTGGTTGAATTTAATAATAAATACACAAAAACCTCTTAACCACAAACCTTCTTTATTTTACTCTTATGCACATTTTTTAGTTACAAAGTAACCCTCCTCAGAGGGATAACATACAAATACTCCAGTCTTTGTATGTTATCCCTCTGAGGATGGTTACTTTGTAACTGAAATGTACATAAGGGTAAAATAAAGAAAGTTTGTGGTTTAGAGGTTTTTGTGTATTTATTATTAAATAAAAATGTAAAAATCATTGTAGTTAAATGCAAATAAATAATTAGTAAAAAAACAGATTTTAAATTATTGGTCAAATAAGTTCGAATAGATTATCATTTTGTTGAAGCCAGGAACCATGGCTATTTTGTAATGTAACTTTTTTTACGGTAGAGGTTGACCCGGAAAAACGGTAATATAATGAAAATATTAAATTTCCAGAATTATTTAACAAATTTATGAATATTTTATAATGGAAAAAGCATTACAAAAATGACACTGAATTTTTCATTACAAAAATTGCAATGTCAATTATGTTGGGTTTTGACAAAACGATTTAAAATAAGAAAGCAAAATTTGGGAAAAAAGAATATGTGAATCCGAGGAAGAAATTTAAGTCATTAAAAATACTTTGCCAAATGTAAGATAGTCCAAACTTGAACAGTAAGTATAGTGTGACAGTTATTTAATTAAACTATGAAAAGAGGGGAATACAGAGGTTAGCATTGGCGGAGGAACAGAATACCTGAGTATATTTTTCCAAGTTTACGACCATGGTCAATCGTAGAAAAATCAACGAATTGTTGTTCTAATAACCTAACGACAGAGGGAATTGTGTAGGTCATCCCAAGTACGAAGATAACACTGTATTGACGGTGAAAGAGAATCGATGCCAACTAAGGATTCTTTGCCAAGCTTATGACACCGTCGTAGCGTAAAACTGGCGGCGGAATCATAATATGACATTGATTTGAATAAGAAAGCAAAAGGGTGAGTTTAGATATAGACTCAATGCTAAATCCGAATCATAGGCTGCAAAAAATATTTTGCCGTGAAATTCTGTAAAATGTTGTCAAATGTTTCTCCTTAAATGTTCTTGCAAACATAAATCGCATTTATAATTCGAAAAATCTTATTGTTGTTAATAAATTATTACAAACGGATATTTTAATTGCGGAAATTACAAATTTATAAAAAAGCCGAATAAAGTTCATATTACTTAAGTACATTTCTGAGTGTTTCTTTTTTTTTGAGTAAACCCTCACACACAATATTAAAACAAGAAAAACCTTACTTACAAAGATCAAATAGGCCTATAATTGAATCAGCTCCTTAGTTTAACAGTTGTAGCTCTCTGCGACGCTAACTGTGTTAGGGAAACGTGCAAAATTCTCTGATATCTTTAACTGCTCGTAGCTACGTGCATTTTTCTGCCTTACAAATCGTACCTATGAAATCCCAACACGAGAATAGTACTAATTATTTGACACAATAATAACAACACTTGATAACGGGCACTGCCTGCACTTGAAGTCAACGCATTACTTCATAAAATCTTGACATCATCTCAGAAACTGTTTAAATTAATATCTTTTAGTTTTAATTAGTGATTAATAGATATTTTAGTCACTGAAACCGATATAGGGCAATTTTAAATAAGATTAATAATTTTATATTGAAAATATACTAATATTGGAAACATTTCCTAGCATTAATGACGAAAATGTTTAAAATATCCGGCAAAAAATAAAACAATTAAATTTAACAGTTGACTAACTGCTGATACTGCTAGATTAGAAACAACACTATATTCAGGTTTACAATGATGCTGTCAGTTTGTTTACATTGTTGAGAGATCCTATGGTCTTGTAACTGGCAGTCTGTTTACATTTTGTTCCACAATAATGCTATAAACATGGTGGTCATATGGGATATCAAAGTTTATAATAACGTAACATTCATTCTATAGCATAAATAATAATAAACTTCAAAATGTTTCCTTGTGTGTAAAGCAAGACGTGATCATGGTCACTGGAGTGGCGATTTAGTTAGACATCAAGGAAACCTGCAGATTATTGAGACAAATCTATACAAAAGTAGAAAAACTCATCCGGGCGAACACCTGCATCTGGAGAAACTTGCAGAAGTTCCCTCCCAAGCAAAAGAGTAAGCGAAGAAGAGGACGTTCTGATAGAGGAGGAGAAAAATTAGCGGTAGAAGGAATCCAATTGAATTTGAAGAGGGGATGAAAGCAGTACGGAAACGATTCATAGGGGAAACGAGATGAGTTAGTCAAAATCAAGAGCTAAAGGGGGGACAGATGACATTTGGTAACAAGATCTAAACTAAAGTTATAAAAGTAAAGTCTTTAAGTAAAAGTCTTAAGTGAAGGAGATAATCAAGTAATATAGGGTAAGGGAGATATTAAGGAAATAAAGTTTACGCACTGTATAGAAGCATTTGGAGGTAATAGGAGAGTGAAGTTAAGTAAGAGAAGTATTAGAATGTGTGATCAAGTGAAGTGAAACAAGAAACCCCGCAACAGATAAACATCAACAACTGAAAATAATAATTTATTCTTAATTCAAAGCCAACTAATTCACGTAAAACAAATAAACTTTTCAATAATTTCTTTAAGAAATAATAAGTAATTTAAACATAAAATTTATCAAACCAAGTGCAGAAACCTACACATGGCTTAAGATAATGAAGAACAATGGTATTAGATTTTTTTAGGTGAAAGAATATATATAAGAATTTTATTGCCTATCTGCAAATGAGAGTTAGAAAAAATTATAATTATGTATATTTACCTGTAAATGATACAACTTTGAACTCAGAATGAAAGTAATCCAGTTATTGTGAAAACATTGTATAATATTCCTGATGATGTTGGTACTGTTAGCCAACAAAAAACTTTGAATTGTAAATTCAATTATAATTCTTGTATTTGTATTTAGAATTTTGTTCTTTATATATATATATATATATATATATATATATATATATATATATATATATATATATATATATTTAATATATATATATATATATATATATATATATTTATATATATTTATAATACTCCGAGGAAAATAAATATATTTTGACAAATTACTCGTATATGTAATGTCATAATGTTGTGTATGTGAATAAAATTCCGGTTTTATATTTTGGTTTAGAGTAGAGAAGGAGTACGAAGTGAGGAAATAACAACCTGACATTCTGTACTGGTTTTCCCACTTCATTTCGCTCCATTTCAAACCTCTATATTCTTTTGAATTAACTGATTGTGTAAAGGGTTGTTTGTCTTGTATCTATTGTTGTATGGGTAATAATACACCTCTGATAATAACATTGTATCCCGAGGGAAATGAGACAATATTCGTGTGACCTGAGTTGTGCTATATTGTGCTGAATTGTGATTGTACATGTGCTATATACTAATGTTAAAAAGATATTACAACTGTTTTGTTTATTAAAGAACGGTTTACGTTTTAAACGTTAACTGCAAAGCCTAATAGCCTTCTCCATTGTTTGGCTAAATTATTCATAAAAATAAAGGACAATGGAGCCACAATAGTTATCCTAAACACTATTATCCGATTAGTTTTAATTTGTTATAATTTTGTATTAAGTTTAAATATATATTTTTAACATTTCAACGGTTTTGTTTTATTAATAAGGTAAAGTGAGGAGCCATAGAAGGAGAAAACTATTTATTCATTATTAAAACAATAATTCATAAGTCGTTATAAATGCTATCGTTTGAAGTTTCTGAAGTTATGTAACTAATACAATTTTATTCCTTAGCATTTACTTGCCGTTCAAATACCTAATTCTTCCTTATTTAAAAAAAAAAATATTTTAAATAATATTTAATAACAGATATGAAATAAATAGCATGTATACAGTATTCATTGTAATTAGATATAGAAACAGAGGGGAAATAATAACTTTTTTCTTTATTTATTTATGACAGAATAATGTTAATTGATAAAATGCAGATAGTTTTTGTTTTTTGAGATGAGTATGATAGTTTCTTCTTTACCTAATTAATAAAGACTTGTGAATATTTATTGAATTATAGATTATTTAAAGTCAATCATATTAAAATTATTTTGCAAAAATCAACTTTTCAATTGAAAAAGGGATTGTATTGAATATTTTTTTTTCAAAACAGATAGAAACTACGTTTAAGAACGTAAGAACTCTAAAAAGAGAATGGTTTTTATTAATCAAGCTGAATTAATTCATACAAAATATTTATATAAAAAACGTATATACAGCCAATTGTATAAATTATTTTAGATATATCTTCAGAAATAATATAAATTTTACTAGTTTAGAATCTTTCGATATGAGTTTGATATGAAAATGATTTATCAGTGTTGAATTTACTATTAGACTCAACGTAAACTTCTGATAACTCAAATAAACACTTCAAACAACTAACTGTATAGACCGCATTCCGTAACCATGCACTAGGCCTTGAGAAATCGTAGTAGGCAAAAAGGGAGTTGAAGGGTTAGTATGAATACGTTCTCACAAACATGATAAGGACTCTCAAAACACTGACTTGCAGTAGATGGTCGTTATTAGATAAATTTGATAATAAATTAACTTTGAAATGTAACAAAAAACAATCTTGGAATAGGTGTAGACATATCGGATGAGGAAACTGTTCTATGTTGATATATAGGCTAGAACAATCTGAAAATGTAACATGTTTTCAAAAGTAGTAGTACACTAAAAATCTCGTGCAATTCATCAATACCGACACGGTTACGCACTCTACTTGATCTACACGAAAAACTATTGTCGAATTGTTTGGATTTAATAACATTGTATAATTTACCTTGTTTATTTACCTTATAGTAAAAAATACATGTGTGCCCATAAAAACAACATAATGAACGAAATTTCATATAACAAGTGCACAAAATATTACTTAGAAATTATATTTCTTTGAAAATATGGGTTAAGTTTTATATGGGTCAGGCCGTATGGATCAGCTGTTCTAATGTCGAAGCGTAAATCTCGAGTTTTGGGAAATCACTCAATTCGCAATTAGCTGGCTTGTAAAAAAGACTATCCTGAAAATTCCTACTCCAAATGTTTGTAAACTACTTCCAAAATTTAAGTAAATTTTACGACCACGATGAATTGACTTTGATTAAGCAAGACAACAATACTCAGAAAAATCTGTTGTTAATAGTACGGGAGCATTAATTATTTATTCAATTAAAGGTTAGGTAACCATTTACCCGAGCCTTTGGACCAAATACTAGAAATGAATAGTCCTACCAACCAGAGTTTTGTAAGCCACTCTCTCGATTTCTATTCCCATTAATATAATTTTTAATATTGTTTATATCAAAACTAACTTGAGTTAGTTATGACTCCAGTTATGTGGATATTTAAACTTAAATCTACATTTTTATTTGAACCTTATCATATTATAGACATTATACTCGTATACTGTTTAAATTGTGTGTATCAAAGGCTGTTAGGTATCTTAGCAGAATAATACTCATTTTAACAGTGCTCTGTGAAATTACTTGACCTGAATTGTATCTTCAGTGACTAAGATGTAACTGTTAGAAATAACTTCATTTGTTTGCTTTTGTTTGCAGCTCCAAATTTGGTTGCTACTCCTCCATGCCCGAGTAAGGGTACATTTTCTGTACATACTTTACAAGTAGAATATATATTTTGTAATATTTAGAAGTATTTATTGTTCAACCCGAACAAGAATTGTAAAGTGTAACTAATATTGTAAAAATACGTCTCCTATTTTTACAATCCTTATTATGTCACTGAAATATTTAGTTTTTAGAATTTAATACTAATTATGTACACACTTGCAAAGGAAAACCACAAATGCGACCGAGGGCAGCAAAAAATGCGAACAGAGTAGTTAAGTCAACGAGAAAAAAACCAGTGAAAGCAATAAACTCTTTTTTTGTGATAATATAGTTTAATAATTTTAATAGGCGAAGTTCATGGGTTTTAAACTAAGAATACAGTAATATTAACCCTAGATTACTTATGCCTCGTCAAAATGACGACGCTCCATTTCACAAATTGCTATTCCTGCGAAGGATGGGCCGTTCGCTCGCATCCTTCTTATCAGTACCTTCTTACCTACAATCGCCGCTAAAGTTCGCATCAGGCTTAGTGAAACAGAGCTCGCGTCGTCATTATGACGGTAGCTCAGTATTCGTGTGACTTTTTAATGTTTGTGTTCTCGTTACATTTTTTAGTAATTTACTCACATAAGCTTAGGTTTTAATACTATGTGTGGGGGTTTGATTTAATGAGTATGTTAAGGCTGAATTTATAATTGAGACGAGAAATTGGCTGATGAGGAAGATCGTAGAAGCACTCAAATAAGAAAATATCTTGAAGATTCAAGTGATGACAAGTATTGTGAAGGTGCTTCCATCTCAAATAGGTGTCAAAATGATAGTAAAAATGAAGACGTAGAGAAGGTAATCAAGTCAAGTATAGTCAACGTGACTTACCGTCTAGGAATTGAAGCTACAGCCACGAGTGAATAATCAGACAGGGGTAATGAGTATCGACCAAAAGGAATAAGAAATGCAGCAGACGACTGACACCATGTGATCCTCTGACATACGCTGAACCTCCACGTATCTCTGACATTCCACGTGGCATTGATTCTCCCCCTAATGTCGTTTCTCCTAATATCGAGCCTCCACTTAACGTCTACTCTTCACCTAATGTCAATCCTCAACCTAATGACAACCCTCTCTCTAGTGTAATTGCCACACCTAGTAGTGGACCTAATCTTAACCTATATATCTCACAATCTTTATTCATTGGAGGTAAATACTGTTGTCTATGAATCCCTCGTCCGGATTCAGTCAATATTCTCGCTCCAATACGTAACATTGTGGGCAGTTTCAAATCGGGATGTTGTGGGGACTGTACTAGAATCACTTGTACTCCACAACTTTATGCCCATATCACGATTCCTTCAGATCTTCGACGTAGCAATCGATGTAACTGAACCGAAAATGTGGTTCTGTCTTGAAACGCCCAACATGTGGAAAAACCCAAAATTACCGATTTCTGAGTTACTTGGAATCCCAGCCACCCAGCATCTCCAAAGCATGTAGGAGCCAGAAAGATTTGGTATTTTCATCCAACAGCTATCAAAACGATGACTACTAACTACTGTGCACACTGTATCCACCCAGTATGTGCTCAACACCGAGCAATGTGCTGTGTAGAGTGTGGCAGCAGCCACCAGAAGGATGACTACTAGCTACTGTGCACACTGCAACCTCCCAGTATGTGCACAACACCGAGCAATGTGCTGTGCATAGTGTGGCAGCAGCCACCAGAAGGATGACTACTAGCTACTGTGCACACTGTAACCTCCCAGTATGTGCACAACACCGAGCAATGTGCTGTGTAGAGTGTGGCAGCAGCCACCAGAAGGATGACTACTAGCTACTGTGCATACTGTATCCACCCAGTATGTGCTCAACACCGAGCAATGTGCTGTGTAGAGTGTGGCAGCAGCCACCAGAAGGATGACTACTAGCTACTGTGCACACTGTAACCTCCCAGTATGTGCAGAACACCGAGCAATGTGCTGTGTAGAGTGAGGCAGCAGTCATCAGAAGGATGACTACTAGCTACTGTGCACACTGTAACCTCCCAGTATGTGCACAACACCGAGCAATGTGCTGTGTAGAGTGGGGCAGCAGTCATCAGAAGGATGACTACTAGCTACTGTGCACACTGTAACCTCCCAGTATGTGCAGAACACCGAGCAATGTGCTGTGTAGAGTGGGGCAGCAGTCATCAGAAGGATGACTACTAGCTGCTGTGCACACTGCAACCACCCAGTATGTGCAGAACACCGAGCAATGTGCTTTGTAGGGTGTGGCAGCAAGTAAAACAGCTTGTTTGAGCTGTAAACAATACTAATTTTCATCTATCTACCAAGAACATAATCGAAATAAAAAAAAATCTATTATTTTATTGAAAACGTGTTCTATACCTCAGTCACTTGTTACATTCTGTTTTTTACTTTCTTAAACATTGGCGCTATTTTATTAAAACGCAGCCATGGTAATTGTTATTTGGTTTTCTAATAGTGGGATTATTAGTTTCAATAATATTTTTTCCAAGCCCTAAAGAAGTATGGGATATTACTATGTATAAAAAATTAACAAAAAACACTATTTTTGAAATAAAAAAAAAGAAATTGGAGTAGTCAAGTTGACGATACATAAGTAATCGTGTGACAAAATTTAGACGCAAGTCTATTGTTAAATTTAATATCATAGCTCTTAAATTAAATTCAATACTGTTTAAGAAATAGTTGATTGTTTTTGAAAACAAAAACTTATTATCTTCGGAGAAGGATGATTTTTCTGTTGATTTCTTTTCCAACTGAAAATAATCTTTGCACTTATAATATAATATTGATACGAATTCGCAAATCTCTTCTATTGACTACCAGTCAATTCATCAAAATTGTTGATAAAAACGTATAGCCTATATAAATTTAATAACCAGATAATAAGTCGTCATAAGACTACAAATATCTTGACTTACTTAAATATTACAAAATAATATCTCTAAATTAAAAGTTCAAAAATCTAACGGAATTAGAAGATGATGAATGTGTTTTATTGAAAATAAAACCCAAAAAAATCATTCCTGTAAAATTTGAAATATAATGCTTGGCTATTTTTAAAAAGTGCTCATGAAGACCAAAGTTAAAGATTAGTATCTCTTAGTATCAACGTTATTAAAAAAAAAAAAAATAGAAATCAGCCACCATTATATAATGATAGCCCGAAAAGTTTCAAAACAAACTTAACGACAGAAATTTAACTAGATTTAACAATTGCAAACTCTCAAGATCTTTGTACAGAAACTAAATAACAAATAAGCACTGCAAAAATTAAAAAAAAAAAACATAACCTACTTCAAAAGAAAAAGCCGATATAAAATTTCTGCTTACTAAAAAGTAGAAAAATAATTTTCTGATAACAAAAAACACAATTTAACATAACCTTATTACCCCAAAAATTTTAAAATCGGTGCCGAATTTCATACTTAGACTCATATTTAACATAGTGAACGTAACAAATAAAAGGTTTTTACATGATATTGGAGCTCTTTGACATGTAGATTAACAAATTATGATATATACATAGGCTCTTCTATCATTTCTTCCATACACATATTTTACAGATAAATTATAGGAAATTTATTAAATTTATGATACAAAAGGATTAAGGAGATATGATCTCTTACTTCTATAGGCATCTACAGTATTCACACTCCGTGTAAATCATTCAAAGAAGGTTGAATTGTCCCTAATCTGTATATTCGAATGAAAAATATGGAATCACATATTGTATGATCTTTGCCAAGAACCAAGTTCAATTATCGTCCCTCATACTATCATAATATCGAATACATTATATTTTTGATTCATAAGATGACTCTATGGTTTGCTACAATTAATCATGGGAAATAAGGCAATGAAAAAGTTTATTGTTTCGGAAATGTTTTTAACAGATTTGAAGGATTAGCAAATAGCAGGCATGATTGCGGCGCCGACTTCAAACTCCTTGGGTAATAAGATAATGATAAATTATGTTTTCGTTATCAGAAAATCATTTTTGACTTTTTAGTAAACAAAAGTTATAATTCGGGACATTTTTTGAATTAGGTTCTGTTTAAAAAAAAATTATTACTTCATTTTTAGAGATATGATCTTAAATTTTTATTTATATTATAATAGCATAATAAATACACAAAAACCTCTTAACCACAAACTTTCTTTAATTTACCCTAATGTACATTTCAGTTACAAAGTAACCATCCTCAGAGGGATAACATACAAAGACTGATTAACGCTAGAAAAATACCTTATTTATAATCTACAGAACTAGTCACTCCCACTCCGACCGCCGCGGCCCCACCTGTTAAACAAGGCGTAGCCACGCCCATCGAGTGAAAGCAAGATATCTAACGTCAACTTACTAAATTATAAATTAAAAATACAATAAAAACATAATTAAAATTGTTTTTTGAAATTATAACCAACACAAAATTTAATATAAAAATCATAATCCTATTTAACAAATGAATATAAAATTGAATTAGGAATAGGACCTCTATCAGAATTTAATAAATTCTCAGGTTTATGTTTACTAATTTTTAAACTTTCAAAACTATTTAATAACTTATTAGTTCTAACATTCTTAATTAACTTGACATTATTAACATCTAGATTGTGATTGGTCTCTAAAATATGGGCAGCAATACTAGACTTATCAGATCTTTGGTATTTAATATCCCTAATATGTTCCTTAAATCTAGTTATTACTTTTCGTCTTGTCTGCCCAATATACATTTTATCACAATCCTTACAATTAACTTGGTAAATCCCTGATTTATCAAGTGTTTCTACTTTATCTTTTGCATTACCTAATAAATTTTTAAGGTTATTATGATTTTTATACGCAACTCTCAATTTAACATTCTTAAAAATTCCCTCCAGCCCTTTAGTTAAAACTTTGTCAAAAGGTAAACTAATAAAACGGCTTTCTTCTTTAGTTTCCAAAGGTAATGTTGTTAATTTCTTCCGAAAAATCCTAATCTTTTGCTTCCTAAGGATATTATCAATAATTTTACGTTCATAACCATTAAATTCAGCTGTACTTTTAATATGTTCTAATTCAATATCAAAACGTCTTTTACTCAAAGGAATATTAATCAACCTATTAACTAAAGAATTGAAAGCTGCAAATTTGTGCTGGTTACAATGGTTAGATTCGTTTGGAATAAATCTGTCATTGGATGTTGGCTTTCTATAAATTTCAAAAACTATTTTATCTCTATTTCTAATACAATAAACATCAAGAAACGGTAAACGTTTATCTCTTTCAATTTCATAAGTAAATATAATATTAGAATGTTGATCATTGATGATCGTTAGAAATGGATCTATTTGAAATTCTTTAATATTAAATATAGCGAAAATATCATCAACGTATCTTATCCAGACACGAGGAAAATATTTAAGTTTCTTTTTCAATCCTAATTCAAAATGACTCATAAAGAGTTCTGCTAAAAAAGGTGATAGGTTGTTTCCCATTGTTTTACCATCTTTTTGTTTATAAAAATTATTATTAAATTGAAAATAATTATTATTCATACAACAATTAGTTAATTTTACATATTGGTCAACTCTCTCAATATCGACATCATTCTCAATTAAAAACTCTTTTAATAAATTTAAAGTTTCCGTTACCGGAATACTTGGAAACAGAGAACAAACATCAAAAGAAACTAAAATTTCTTCATCTGTTAATCTAATATTCTTAACCTTCTCTACAAAATCAAGTGTATTCTTAACCGAAAATGATGCCAACTTACATTTTAAAAAACTGAGTTCTTTAACTAACCATTTAGATAACAAATAGGTTGGCGAATCAATTCCCGACACAATTTTCCTCACGGCATCGCCTACTTTATGTATTTTTGGGAGACAGTACAACCTAGGTAAAACAGGATTAGAAACATGAAATTTAAAGACATCTTTCTTTGAAATGACTAAATTACATTCCTTTATAACGTTTACTGTTTCTTTAACAAATTTATTTAACGGATTTTTTGACAATTTATCGTAAGGTCCCGTTTCTAACAAATTGTTAACTCTATTAATATAATCTTCCTTTTTCAAAACAACAACAGTGTTACTCTTATCAGCTCTGAGGTAATAACAATCTTTTCCTTTTAACTGTTTTATTAAACTTAACTCGTGGTTGGATCCAGTAGACATCTTCTTTCTCCTTAGAAACTCCAAATTTTCTTCAATCTTGATTTTACAAGCCTTCCTAACATAGTTCTTGCTAGTTTCATTTAATGAGGATATACCACTTTCAACGTGTGCCACTAATTCTTCTAAGTTATTTTTGATATTATTAGAAACGGAAAACTTTAACCCTTTACCTAACATGCACATCTCCTTCTGGGAGAAAACGATATCAGTTTCGTTTCTAATTAACTTAGAATTCTGATCAACGGTAGCACAACCTTTATAACCAACTGACACCTTTTTGGTTAAATCACTAAATTTACTATCTAATGACCTAACCTTGTTCTCAAGTTTATGCTCATTTACAATATAAACTTTTCTGCCAAATTCATCCCAATCATTATAATTTTCTTTTCCTAATTTCAAATGTAAATCATACAACTCCAGTTCTGTATTACTCAATTTGCCATACAAAAATTTAATCTCCAAATCTAACCATTTCTTTTTGGCAAATAATAAAACTTTATCAGTTCTAGAATTCTTCAATTTAATATTAATTTCGGAAATAAATTTCGGAAACACACTAAACCTTCTACATTTTTTAAGGAATTTAATGTCTTCTAACAAAAACTTGACTCTCAAATTCAACTATTGGAATCTATTATATTCCTGAGACCGAGAAGCCATACTGTTACTATTTATTAGGAATATACTGTGGTTGAATTTAATAATAAATACACAAAAACCTCTTAACCACAAACTTTCTTTAATTTACCCTAATGTACATTTCAGTTACAAAGTAACCATCCTCAGAGGGATAACATACAAAGACTGATTAACTTGAGAACAAGGTTAGGACATTAGATAGTAAATTTAGTGATTTAACCAAAAAGTTGTCAGTTGGTTATAAAGGTTGTACTACCGTTGATCAGAATTCTAAGTTAATTAAAAACGAAACTGATATCGTTTTCTCCCAGAAGGAGATGTGCATGTTAGGTAAAGGGTTAAAGTTTTCCGTTTCTAATAATATCAAAGATAACTTAGAAGAATTAGTGGCACACGTTGAAAGTGGTATATCCTCATTAAATGAAACTAGCAAGAACTATGTTAGGAAGGCTTGTAAAATCAAGATTGAAGAAAATTTGGAGTTTCTAATGAGAAAGAAGATGTCTACTGGATCCAACCACGAGTTAAGTTTAATAAAACAGTTAAAAGGAAAAGATTGTTATTACCTCAAAGCTGATAAGAGTAACACTGTTGTTGTTTTGAAAAAGGAAGATTATATTAATAGAGTTAACAATTTGTTAGAAACGGGACCTTACGATAAATTGTCAAAAAATCCGTTAAATAAATTTGTTTAAGAAACAGTAAACGTTATAAAGGAATGTAATTTAGTCATTTCAAAGAAAGATGTCTTTAAATTTCATGTTTCTAATCCTGTTTTACCTAGGTTGTACTGTCTCCCAAAAATACATAAAGTAGGCGATGCCGTGAGGCCAATTGTGTCGGGAATTGATTCGCCAACCTATTTGTTATCTAAATGGTTAGTTAAAGAACTCAGTTTTTTAAAATGTAAGTTGGCATCATTTTCGGTTAAGAATACACTTGATTTTGTAGAGAAGGTTAAGAATATTAGATTAACAGATGAAGAAATTTTAGTTTCTTTTGATGTTTGTTCTCTGTTTCCAAGTATTTCGGTAACGGAAACTTTAAATTTATTAAAAGAGTTTTTAATTGAGAATGATGTCGATATTGAGAGAGTTGACCAATATGTAAAATTAACTAATTGTTGTATGAATAATAATTATTTTCAATTTAATAATAATTTTTATAAACAAAAAGATGGTAAAACAATGGGAAACAGCCTATCACCTTTTTTAGCAGAACTCTTTATGAGTCATTTTGAATTAGGATTGAAAAAGAAACTTAAATATTTTCCTCGTGTCTGGATAAGATACGTTGATGATATTTTCGCTATATTTAATATTAAAGAATTTCAAATAGATCCATTTCTAAGGATCATCAATGATCAACATCCTAATATTATATTTACTTATGAAATTGAAAAAGATAAACGTTCACCGTTTCTTGATGTTTATTGTATTAGAAATAGAGATAAAATAGTTTTTGATATTTATAGAAAGCCAACATCCAATGATAGATTTATTCCAAACGAATCTAACCATTGTAACCAGCACAAATTTGCAGCTTTCAATTCTTTAGTTAATAGGTTGATTAATATTCCTTTGAGTAAATGACGTTTTGATATTGAATTAGAACATATTAAAAGTACAGCTGAATTTAATGGTTATGAACGTAAAATTATTGATAATATCCTTAGGAAGCAAAAGATTAGGATTTTTCGGAAGAAATTAACAACATTACCTTTGGAAACTAAAGAAGAAAGCCGTTTTATTAGTTTACCTTTTGACAAAGTTTTAACTAAAGGGCTGGAGGGAATTTTTAAGAATGTTAAATTGAGAGTTGCGTATAAAAATCATAATAACCTTAAAAATTTATTAGGCAATGCAAAAGATAAAGTAGAAACACTTGATAAATCAGGGATTTACCAAGTTAATTGTAAGGATTGTGATAAAATGTATATTGGGCAGACAAGACGAAAAGTAATAACTAGATTTAAGGAACATATTAGGGATATTAAATACTAAAGATCTGATAAGTCTAGTATTGCTGCCCATATTTTAGAGACCAATCACAATCTAGATGTTAATAATGTCAAGTTAATTAAGAATGTTAGAACTAATAAGTTATTAAATAGTTTTGAAAGTTTAAAAATTAGTAAACATAAACCTGAGAATTTATTAAATTCTGATAGAGGTCCTATTCCTAATTCAATTTTATATTCATTTGTTAAATAGGATTATGATTTTTATATTAAATTTTGTGTTGGTTATAATTTCAAAAAACAATTTTAATTATGTTTTTATTGTATTTTTAATTTATAATTTAGTAAGTTGACGTTAGATATCTTGCTTTCACTCGATGGGCGTGGCTACGCCTTGTTTAACAGGTGGGGCCGCGGCGGTCGGAGTGGGAGTGACTAGTTCTGTAGATTATAAATAAGGTATTTTTCTAGCGTTAATCAGTCTTTGTATGTTATCCCTCTGAGGATGGTTACTTTGTAACTGAAATGTACATTAGGGTAAATTAAAGAAAGTTTGTGGTTAAGAGGTTTTTGTGTATTTATTATTAAATTCAACCACGGTATATTCCTAATAAATAGTATTATAATAGAGTTTAGTTTCATGCTTTTGATTATGTTGGCAAAGTTTCCAATATTTATCTACACAAATTTCCGATGTATATATCCCTCTAACCATATTACTTGATCGTTGCTCAAATAATTGTCATGTCGTTGAATAATACGATAAACATATAAGTTTAAGAGACGAATACATTAGGTAAATTATGTTGGAAATTCCCTTCTTGAATTTTCCTAAAATCCTAGATATTATTTCGTATCTTGCGATTATTCGTTTTCATTTCACTTTAAAAATGTGTTAAGAATCACGTAATTCAGTATATCAGGTAAATGTTCAATAATGCTGTTTCTAATAATTATTAGGAAAAACATTTTGTAATCATAAACTTTAATAAAAGAAAAGTTAAAATTGATAGTAAAGATTAATAAATTTATCTCTTGATATTTAGTGAAGTAATGAGGTTTTCACCTAAAGATTATTACTGAATATCTTGATTATGGTAAATGAACTAAATCAGATTTTCAGTGTATTTATTTTGGCTTATCTCATTTGAGTCATATCAAGTTATATATCAATATGGGAAGACCATCGAAGAAGGCGCTTTTCAATGTTGAAATTTCATTCATTAGTGTCGATGTAGCTCGTTCTAAGCAGTTTTATCAAGCAAGAAGTAAAAAAAGCTATTCTTTTTGTATTTATTTTTTCAATGTTATTTCTATATATTGTAGAATACTAAATAAAATAAATGCAGTGATTGTTTATTTTGCTTATTAATTATTTTATAATTCGTAAATCTTGTTGATAAAAAATAAAATAATCATCTATTCAAACTTTTTTTTGAAATTAAAACAGCGTATTACTGTCTCCAAATATGAGGGATTGAGATGTAACTATAATGGGCCACCGGGAAAGCTTCCTCTTTCATTTGCAAGCAAAATAACTTCGATCGGTTAAATACTTCAAAAGTTATCGTGGAGCAAACAGAAACAAAACATACGGATCAAATGCAGAATCTCCTCCTTTTTTGAAGTCGGTTAAAAATTTCAAGCCTGCAAAACAGTTCAATGAAAAAGTAGAAAGAAATATTAAATTTAGTGCTAAGGAATACTTTTTAATGTTAAATATTTAGGTCATGAAAAAAGTTATTTCAAAACTAAAATTCTTTGTTCATATAAATGAATGTAATTAATAATAATTAAGTAAAAATGTAGTTTTTTGTGTGTTTTTATTTGGTCTTCGTGTCTATAGTGTGATATACTATGAGTTAAATAAATTCGGGATGTATTCTTACATTATAACGTCCTACCTTATACCGACATCTCATTTTGATTTATAAATAACAGTTGATACGCTATTAACTGTTATAACCGTTATTATATGACAATGGTTTCGCCATTCCCTTCTATGACAATGGCATATAAATGTTGTTATATGACAATGGTTATAGAATCATGAATATATTGTACTAAATGTTTAAAAAATGTTTATGTGAATATGTAATATGATACTAGGTCACTGACAGAGCGCAAGGCTTTTTCTTTCAAAGAACCATCACGTGGATGAAACCACTGAAAACATAATCTAACCTAGATGTCAAAGAAAACGTTGTAACAAATAAATTATGTGTTTATTCTTAGTTTATATCCTCAATAAATTAATATTTGATGTAGTATTTTTATCATTGTTTACAGAAACGTTATTAAAAAAGATTTGAGTTTATTCCAGACAATTGTGTTTATTACATTCTAAAATAGAGCTTTATCGTTATAAAAAACCGCTGTATTTGATAAAAAAACAGTGTTTTACCAAAAAATAAATAAATTCTTGTAAAATTTGCAATTGTTATAAATACATTTCTCAAAAAGGAAAAGTAAATCTCCTTTCTCTGGAAAAAAAAACAATATTCTTTCTCTTAGCTAAAGAGAAAGCAATAATTTTGAAGAGATATAAAAGTGGTCATCAAACACGGTTAATGTTGTGCAAGAGATAACGCTTTGTTTACGGCTTTGACGGCGTGATTTATGGTATAAATTTGTTGATATTGTTGTAATACGTCGGTGTCATTTATTGTACTTTTAATGGTAAGCTTTTAATGTACTTTTACCCCTGAACTATTATTCTTTTTACATCAACGTAAACAGTACCGTTTGGGTCTGATTATAATATCCATTTGTAATGTTATTTTTGACATTAATTCTTAAGGAATTATGTGATGTTAAATATTGCAGTAGTTTTGTTACATAATTAGTTATTTGACCTTCAATGTCAATAATTTAATTGAACATAAGAATGCGATCAATAAATAATTTAAACAACAAATAATAATTTTAAATAAATCAAATTTTACTGCACAAAAAAGAAATATAAAATACAAACAAAATTACTTTTGAAATGTTACGCTACTTTATGATTTTTACAATGTTTTACATATTTAATGTATACGAACTTTATATGGTAAAAAAATATGTGGCCTGGCCCAAGACATCCATTCGAGATTGCTTTGCGTATTTATAATACATTTCAATTTGTCTATTCGACTTTAAAATTTTGTTACTACATTACACTAATGAATCTACACTTTCCCTATTTTAAAAAAGAAAACTAGCATTATCATGCTATGAACAGTTAAACTTTAAATTTAAATTTTTCGTTTTTGATTACTTTATGTCTTAAAGTTATGACTTAGCTGTGTTTTAACCAAATTGGTGTAGCAAACATGGTTCCGGAACTGATCTCGCCATTCTGCATGTTATGATGGCTCGCTCGTGATTTGGTATCTGGCCCGGCGTTGTATCTTAACGTAGCAACATTTTTCCTAAAAAAAAAAAATAATAAATATTAGGTAAACTGTTACATATAAAATATTTTAAAATAAAGACGTTCCTCGCTCTTCGGATTTTAATAACGTCAGTACTGGTTCACATCCATGTTAGCTGGCCTGAGCAACCGGGCGGGTCTACAGGTGGCGGATAGTGGAACGGCCTACAGATATGTAGGTTACTTGTGAATAAGGATTCCGGAAGGTTTCTGAATAAGCAGGCTTGGACCAAGGCAATGGTTCAAAGGTGAGGAATTATCCCTCCCCGTCAGTCAACAGGTTGGGTGTGGTAGAAATAACTGCTCTGACTGGGGAGACTGGGGTAGTTGGGAATTAAGTCCTCACAATGCTACTCTCACCTCCCAGGTGAACCAAGGACAATGCGGCAGTGAAGTATGGGCGGGAAGCTACCCTAACGACACAGTTGTAATAAAAGAGAGTAAAGCAGGCTGTTCGCTCCAAGAGCAACAGTTAATAATGTCCTGAACTTGGGGTAGGCTTCAAGGTCAATGACTGAATACCAAATCCAAGGTGGAAGGCATCGTGCCGAAGGATGAATGGCTGCAGGGTATAAAATGCAGCCGCACACGATTCCCTTGAGGAACCAGACAAAACCTCATTGTATGTTGTCTTGCCAGAGCAGTGGGGGATCTGCTCTGGTCGACAGCTATTTCTCCCATACTCGTGGGACTTTAATGGACCAAACAAGTAAAAAAATTGATTTTGAGACTGCACAGACAGCGGGAGCCAATCAGACGGCAAACCGTGAGTCTGTAGCAGATGTGTCAACGGCAACTATCACTGGGGGTGTGGGGGCGGCTTTCAAGCTGCCGACTGCAGAAACCGGTGAAATGGCTGTAGAGTGGAGCACGCTGTCTTTACGGAGAAAGCGTATAAGTGGGCTTAAAAGGTGGCTCCGAAGAGAACAGGCGAGAGCAGCGGGAGGGCCAATAATCCTGAAAAAACGAAGGGGAGGCCAAAACCGAGCCGAGCATGTCAAAGTCCAGGGCTTGGATGTTGTGAGGATGGAGGTGCAACAGGGAAGCAATCGACCAAGAGCACCAAACCCCAGCACGTCCAAAAGGCCTAGGAGCTCGACGTCCAATCCCACTCCAGTGGAGGGAGGAAAGAAGAAAGTGAAGCTGGGACAAGGGGGGGATGCTGCAGTGTCTTCGGGCACATACGACGATACCCTTCGGCAAAAGCTAGCCATGGTCCCAGTTAGTTACATACAGAGACAACTCTCGGAAGAGATGACGTTGGAGCTGGAGGAGCTGTTCTTCTCAGAACTGCTGTCCGCTGAGACGGAGAGTGGGGATAGAGGGTTCAGGACAGCATACTTAGAGAGGGGGGCTCTAAATGTCGTATGCTCCTCACGGGAGAGCCTGGAGTATGTCCTTCGGGTCCTGCCAAGCTTCACCCTGAGTGAGGGTGTAAAGTTGAGGCCAGGGCCACCCAAGGAGATCTTTTGCATTGCAAAAGTTTTAATGTTGGTGCCCAAACCCTACAATGACAAGGAGCCAGAAGAGATCCTGAAGTTGGTCAAAACCCAGAACCCTGGGATAGTTCAGGATACTTGGAAGGTGATTGTTAGGAAAAGGGAGGATGCAGGTCTTACCCTTTTCCTGTATATAGGAGAGGGCTCCCTCAGGGCACTGCGGAACAACGACCTGAGGGTAAATGTGGGGCTGAGACAGGCCACGTTCAAGGTGCTCTCTAGTCCTGGGGCTGCTTTGGGGACCCAGGCAACTGATACGTAAGCAGAACTATGATCAAGTTCTTCCAAGTGAACCTACAGCATAACAGGGTGGCTAGTGCTGTCGTGTGTAGGATGCTGGACAGGGGAGAGGTCACTCTGATAGCAGTGATGGTGGAGCTGCGGGCGGAGGGGAGGATGAAGAAGCTGAACCTGGCCACGGCATATCTTCCCTTTGACTACGCGGGGGGCTCTACTAACACAAGAGCTGAGGAGGATGGTCGAGCACTGCGGGGCTGTGAATGAGGAGCTGCTGGTGGGGATAGATGCTAACTCCCATCATACTTCGTGGGGAAGTACAGGTACCAACACTAGAGGTGAGAAACGTTTAGCTTATCTTAGCTCTAAGAATTTACTAGTCTTAAATCAGGGGGAAGAGCCGATATTTGTCACTAGGGCCAGACAGGAGGTCCTGGACATTACGGTGGCATCGAACCAGATGGCTAGGTATGTACTAAATTGGCATGTGTCGGATGAACCATCTTCTTCTGACCACAGACATAATAGGTATGATATCTCCCTCAATCCAGCCATGCTTCGGCCAACCAGGGATCCAAGAAGAACAGACTGGGACTCCTACAGGAGGGACCTGGGTGTTCGCATTAAGGAGGCTGGATTGGAGTATGGTGGGAGGAGAGAGCTAGAAGACTCTGCCACATTGGTTGGCGAGGCTATAGTAGAATCCTTTACTGATAACTGCCCTCTCAGTGAGGGGAGAAAAGTAGGGGATCCGTCATGGTGGAATAAGAAGCTAGCCAAACTTCGGAAGATCACCAGGAGACTCTTTAATAGAGCAAAAAAGAACGGGGAGTGGGACCAGTATAGGAAAACACTAACCGAATACAACAGGGCAATTAGAGTGCATTTGGCATATAAATTTTGACAGTGAAGTTGTTTTCACTAGTAATGGGCGAGTGTTCGTGCACGACAAAAAATATTTTATGATATTTGAGTATTTCACAAGTTTACTGTTATGTTACTCTCATAAAAGCATCTCAATAGTGAACACTGAATTGATTTTCTATGCGCTTATAGTTATTTACCTGTAAAAATGTCAAATAATTTATCAAGGACATTTATTCCTGATACAATGGTTATGAATAGTTAAAGGTCGCATTATAGGTTGTATTTTTCGCTTAGGTCTGTTTAAAATTTCTAAAAAACCTCCCCTAAATACTTGCAATGTAGGCACAAAACTTCCTCAGTTCTGTTTTCCCTCAACATTTTTTTATAAACATCCGTTTGTCGTTTAACAAAGAAAATAAAAGTGATTTTTTTTGTTTTACCTCTCGATCCCCAAACTGTGATAAAGTCGAAAACTTCTCTCCTTATATCGTTCCGGTATAGGCTTCTGCGCGATGAGACTCGGTATTGGAAAATACTTACCGAAGTAATACACAAATGGACCGGGTAGGATAAATGTTTAAGGAACCAACTGAGTTCTACTTTGCAAGTATGGCAATAAGCTACACATACGTAGTACTGACACACATAGAGGCGTGTAAATCAATAAATCAGGAACCTCAATAACCCAGCCATGCACAATAGTAAATTTGATGTAGTACATTTTATCGTTGGTTTGGCTTCCATAATACAACCTTCATATTTACTTCCCGATGTTTTTGTTAGATACTTCTATTTTGCAAATTTTTAATATTTAAATTAATTTTTTAAATTATTTTATTTATTTTTAGGCAATTAAATAAATTGCGTCTATATTTGTTGTAATATATCTTGTTCCTGAAACTAAAACGTATTTGTTTTTCAAGATCCAGTCTTCAAAATGTTCTTATCAATTTAAACTTGAATTTAATTTTTAATATTTGTTTTTTTATCGTGTAATGATTTTTAAAATGAAGACGACAAAATGAACTCTGAGAAAAAAGAAGTGTTGGCACAAATATAATAATCTTGATCTGGGAGGGAGAAGTTATACGAGATAACGTGCAGTTTGATGTATTCAAGATCTGATATACTATCTTACGGTGCCATAGCTCAGTGTCTATCCGTTACACCACAGGTGAGAGAGAAGTATAAGGGAGGATTATTGAAATAAATGTAGTTTTAAAGAAGTGACATAAAGGTTACCTTTTACTAAGCGTATTGGAAAATTATTTCTGGCAAGGTACGAGTCGCTTTCTTTTTCTACTCATAAATCCTGCTCCCTAAGCCGTAGTGAATTGAATACATGAACTCTATTGTTAGATCAAATTATATACTTAGCATTTTTTGAGAGGAGCATGTTTCTAGAGAAAAACTAAATGTATATACTTGTTTATTTAACAAACTAATTTTTAGTGAAAAAAATATAGCCCCTAAATAGTTAGGAAAAACATGTCTAAAATCAAAGTTCCAATTTTATTGAAAACGTTTTGTTTATATAATTAAGTTTTGTTTTCTGAAACCTTTCTAAACGTTTTCTCTACGCCACCGACAAAATATTTGACAGACAATAAATGCGTGATTAATTTTTACTTTACTGGTCGGGACTTTCTGCAACATAAAGAATAACTCATGTAAACAATGATGAATAAGAGATATGTTTTTGTGGAATGGAAAGCTAAAGCATTAGTTTTTCATAGCAATGTATACACATAACCTGCTATTTGTTTGTTTACAAGTCATAACCATCTGTTTTTCAATGCAATGTATATATATAACCTGCTATTTGTTTGTTTACAATTCATAATCATCTGCTTTTCATTGCAATTTATACACATAACCTACTATTTATTTGTTCACAAGTCATAACCATCTGTTTCTCATTGCAATTTGTTTTTAACATTAGCATTAATTAAAATTAAAATATGTGTCGTCTCCCTAATGTTTTAATAAACAGTAAAACTTCCTAAAATTTTAAAAATATTGAACTAAAATAGATTAAAAAAAAAATAACGAACTCTGTAAAAATTGAAAATTAATCACTTTAGACTTTATAAAATTATAACTATTACCTATAGTTCTTTAAGTCTGACTTAGAATCCTTATTCTCAAAAAGCAATTAATATTGGTCAGCGCTTTTCTTTAAATTTGTGAACATAAATACCATGTTGACATTTAATAACATAAATAATAACTATATAAAACATAACAATTAGAATATTAGTTTGTGTATCTTTAAACAACATTGTTACTTAGTCTGTTCTACCTAAAAATTCAATGGATGACCTTTACATATAAAATTTCTAGTGATTGCTTTTTACGTACAAAATACAATCAACAAAATATTAACTAATCTTTTTGAACAATAAGGAAAAGCTTAGACTGCTTAATGAATTTGCTTTGGAAATCAACTTTAAACTCGTGACGCTAATGTGACACATTTATCTAGTCATCCGGCCACCCTTGCGATTATACCCTAACACTAAAATACCTTATGGCAAACGATAAAGAAAGCTTTGAAAAATGTAATTATAGGAGGAAAGCCAACGAAGATTATTTTCAAATTTCTACATAAAAGACTACTTTATAGACATATTCTAAGCATAAAGTCATAAAGCTACAAGTCATAAACATCTGTTTATCATTGCAATGTATATACATAACCTGCTGTTTGTATGTTTACAATTCATAATATTCTGTTTTTCATTACAATGTATACACATAGCCTTCTTTTTACTGTTAAAATATTTGTTTAAAATTCATAATCATCTGTTTTTCATTGCAATGTATATATATAACCTGCTATTTGTTTGTTTACAATTCATAATCATCTGCTTTTCATTGCAATTTATACACATAACCTACTATTTATTTGTTCACAAGTCATAATCATCAGTTTATCATTACAAATTGTTTTTAACATTAGTTTTAATTAAAATTAAAATATGTCTCGTCTCCCTAATGTTTTAATAAACAGTAAAACTTCCTAAAATTTTAAAAATATTGAACTAAAATAGATTTTAAAAAATAACGAACTCTGTAGAAATTGAAAATTACTCACTTTGGACTTTATAAAATTATAACTATTACCTATAGTTCTTTAAGTCTCCTTTAGAATCCATATTCTCAAAAAGCAATTAATATTGGTCAGCACTTTTCTTTAAATTTGTGAAATATAACATAAATAGTAACTATATAAAACATAACAATATTAATTTTAGTTTGTGTATCTTTAAACAACATTGTTACTAAAACTGTTCTACCTAAAAATTCAATGGATGACCTTTACATATAAAATTTCTAGTGATTGCTTTTTACGTATAAAATACAATCAACAAAATAATAACTAATCTTGTTTCAACAAAAAGGAAAAGCTTAGACTGCTTAATGAATTTGCTTTGGAAATCAACTTTAAACTCGTGACGCTAATGTGACACATTTATCTAGTCATCCGGCCACCCTTGCGATTATATTGCATAAATGTAACACTAAAATACCTTATGGCAAACGGTAAAGAAAGCTTTGAAGAATGTAATTATAGGAGGAAAGCCAACGAAGATTATTTTCAAATTTCTACTTAAAAGACTACTTTATAGACATATTGTAAGCATAGTATCTGAAAACAAAAATATTTTGTTATTTAATAATAAAAAAAAGGAAAACAAAATTTCGATTCTTGAGATAGAATGTTATGTATGAAATCAAATTTAAGAGAGATCTTTAATAGAACGGTTAAGAACACATACGTAATAAAATATATTAGGAGACCATAAATTGTATTGCTAAATTAAAATGTAAATGAATTTGTAAATGCTGAAGGGGTTCTCAAGCTAGAAACAGAACAAGACACTTGCATTAACGCAGGGTGTAGTACTCAGACGTATAACAATGAATTGTTTACTCCCAAGAGATAGGAAGGATTTCTGGCAAAAAAAGCAACTGAATTCTATATTGAATGTTGCTTTTAGGAGTGCTCATTTTCTAGATACTTGTAGTAACTAAGGCGTAAAGTGTTTTGCAAAATAAAAATAAAACTTGTAGAAAAATATTAGAATTATAATTGGAATATTATTATACCCACATGTTATTTAATGAATGTAGAACCTTGTTGGGAATTGGGATTTTTTTACTTATTATTTTTAAAGTAGCATTTAATTCTACTTACACTACGTACTTACAGATCGACGATGCTGAACAATTTTTTAATGAAACTATCATTTTTAATTGAAATATTTATAAATTATAAAATAGATCAGTAAATCTACAAAATAAAAAAAAAACTCTTAAGATCGAACAAGATACTTCAACTTCTACTTAAGTACCAATTGAATAACTACTAAAATAAGGTTTTTGTAAATTTTAATTTAAAATTCAACAAAGTAGATTCATTTAAAGGACACAAACAAATGAATTTTTTATGAAATAAAAAAATTATGAAAATTTGATCCGTGATTAATTACGTAGGGACATTTGATGCTGAATTAATCTAATATTTTTTCATTAATTTTATTTCGTAACATAACAAAGCAATTTATATATGTCCAGTAGGTGAGTTAATATAATTTTAGGTATTATATATATATATATATATATATATATATATATATATATATATATATATATATATAATATTTTATTAAATACTTTACAAAAATGAATGTACTACCTTAAGTTTCACGAAAGCTTTATTCACATAATTATCAGAGATTAATATATTGAAAAAGTGAAGACTTTACTCAAACGACTACTATAGGCTCAGTTATTATTATTTTACTGAACACTAAATTAAATTTAGCAAATGTTTACACACCATTTATTTACTCTTAGGCGGTGCGATATTTGCCGTGCCAGCTAATCTATATACATAAAAAAGAATGTTGTGTGTGTATGTATGTATTTGCAATGCCTTGTCCGTTACTAAACCACTGATCCTATCGCTACGAAACTTTAAGATATTGAGTGCATTCCTGGTGATGTTTCTGGCACTTCCCAAACCCATTACTGTAAAATTATGCCGACCACCAGTTTTCTCTAATATTGAGCGTAATATTCTGTCAGATGGATATTCTGACAGTAATATGTCACATGGCCATTTGCTTGATATTTCATTGAATTCTATTGAATTTTGGTTGCTATGCAACGGTCAACGATCAATATATTGTCGAAATGTATGGGAAAATAGAAACAGAACGACTTCTCTAGATTCGATTGAATCAAACGAAGTTGTGTTCAGAAGAATACATTCATTTACGTAACACAATTGGTAATGACAACGTAAATATCAACGAATTGAGAAAAATGTTCATTCGACTGGATACATTCACGGGATTATATATATATATATAAATATCGCAATATTTATTCTTGTGTATTTGTTACGTACTTTTCTTTAAATTAAAGATAATTTAAAAAGACAGTGTAAATGCTTCAGAGAGGGACTCCTTATCGGCCAACCTTTGTCTCTTACAAGGTTCGGTACGGCCCAGTTCCTTTCGAATCGTCGGTTAAACGACATCTCTCCCGTCACTCTCGACGTGACGTAGTTTTTGTGTGTTCTAAACGAGGCTCGGTTTAGACCATTTCTCTCTCTTTGTTTCTCCTGTCGTGTGGCGAAGGTACTCTTAACATTAATAGTGACATTTTGAATATAAGTGATTTCTTTAAGTTCAACAGGTAAATGATAAGTGCGGGAAATGTGCACCCAAATAACTGTCCGACAAGTGGTGGTACTTCGCCCAGTGAGGTATGTACAAAACGACAACTTCATTCATTTAATTATTTAAGGTCCTCCGGAAATCAATGTTGCGGTTACATGGCAAAAATATTTAACATTTTTGGTCCTACGGCCCGGATCTTTTGAATAGGTCCTATGTTAAAACATGTCCACAAGTGTGACGTACATATTTCCAACCGCACGCAATATCTTGTCCTTGTTACAAGGCTTACCTAACTCAATTTCTTATCTCTCAGCTGTTCAAATACAGTAGATTATAACAAACCCTCTCTGAAAGCATATCTTTATAATTAATTACGCTTGTCTATTTGTAAACAATTCGTATGATTCAAAGTTTATGTTTCTCACTCATACTAGGGTAATAGGCTATATATTTATAAATATTTTCTGCTATTTAGTATGGTAAAAGAAGTCACCTATGATTTCACTGCTTGTAAATTGCAAATTTATATTTATTAAAGCTTATTGTTTTGAAGCAGATCATTCAGTTACATGCTGTCTAATGTAATTGTAATTATTTCTTTTTAAAATATTTACATTTTTCATAATTTGTATTGAACATTTTTATTATTGCAATTATTTGAAGATATCTTGTTATAGTAATATTGAATAAGAGACATTTGTTTACTTCAACTGTTTACGTCCGTTCATAAGTTCAAACATTCAATATTTACATTTCTTTGTGAGAAACTAGTTTATGCTTTCTCTATCGCTCTTGCTATTAGTATAGCATATTTTGTTAGTGTATATAAAGAGCCTTATTGTTATTGTAGATATAATTCAATTTTACAAAATGGCCAAATCACTAAGAGTAATCACTGCTAAGAAGGAAGCTCTATTTTCCCAGATCCAATCTATTTATGATCTCACGCAAAAGATTTCTGATAAAGCGATCATGCAGGAATTAATGATCCGAGCTCCCTCTGTCGCTAGCATTAAAGAAGAATTTTTAGGCACATTGAACTTATTCAATGAACTCTCGTTGGAAAAAGATAACAATTTTATTCCCAATTTCTCAACTTCGGCTGTGGTTAATGACCTTGTTTCTCGCATAAATTACACTGTTGCTTCAATAGAAGCGAAACAAGCTGCAAGGCAAAAAACCGAAGCTAGCTCTTCATTCTCGTCGCAAATCCCACTGCGACTTCCAAAATTGGAACTCAAACATTTCACGGGTGATCCATTTGAATGGATTTTTTTCAAAAATCTCTTTGACTCTACCATACATAAAAATACATCTCTCAATGCTGACACCAAACTACAGTATTTGCTCAGTGTACTCTCAGTTGAACCATTAAAATTAATTAACTCTTTACCTATTTCGGAAGTTAATTATCAAGTCGCGTATGACCTTCTTATGGAGAGATATCATTCTCCAAGACGATTAATGTCAATTCATCTCAATAGAATTCTCGACTTGCCGAATATCAATTACACTTCTAACCAAATGCGTAACTTTGTTACAAGTTACACAGAGAACACCCAAGCCTTGAAGGGGCTACAAATTGATATAACGTGTAATAATCCCTTATTGTCAGCGATGATTTTACGCAAGCTGGATTCTACTATACTGAAGAAGCTTGAACAATCACGGGATAACACGTCGACTCTGGCAACACCTGCGGAAATTATCAACTTCCTCTCCCAAAAATGTAGTGAACTTGAACACGCGACACTACATTCCTTTGCAACTCTCAACGCTAACTCATTATCTTCAAACTCACCTCAAATTTCAAAGGGAAAACAGTTAATGTATAAGACTCATGTTAACCGAAAGGGGACTTCGCTGGTGACTTGTAACTCTGTCAATGACACAGCGTCTGAAACAAAGCATCCTTCATGTTTTCTGTGTAAAGGAACAGACCATAAAATCTATTCCTGCCTTAAGTTTAAGGTCAAATCTCCGACAGAGCGTTTGAAGATCGCGAAGTCGTATAGTAGATGTATTTCATGTTTGGGCGCTCACAGTGTGAAGTTTTGTAAATCCAATTCGACTTGTTTTCAATGTAAAAGGAAACATCACACTCTTCTCCATTTCGACAACGAGCACCTGCCTCAGCATACACCATTAAAGTCCTCTCTTTCCCAGGACCAAGGTGTAACAGAAGTTGTTCAGTCACCTATTAGTATGACTTCTCAGGCGACTAATCCTGCCTCTCAAAGTACAACTGTGCTCTTGGGCACACTTTTAGTAAAACTCTCCTCCCCTACCGGGACGACTTATGTTTTCCGGGCTCTGGAGGACTCAGGAAGCCAATCCTCATTTATTTCAGAGCAAGTAGCTCAACTAATGTGTGTAACTCGAACGAGAAGTAATCACAACATTGTTGGACTTTCTCAAACTCTTACTTGCTCAAGGGGCATGACCTCTTTAGGCGTGCACACTCTCGATGGCACAGTAATAGCTGCCAAACATAATTTTCTCATTCTTGACAAAATTTGCGTCGATTTACCTCGTACTCTCATTGACGTTAAAGTACTAAATAAGGTACAATCTTATACGCTTGCCGACCCTACTTTTCATTTGCCAAGTCGCATTGATATTCTTCTGGGCGGCGCTCTTTTTCCTTTAATATTGACTCCAACTACACATTCTCTCGGCTCTAATATGCCGTGCCTGATAGGCACTCACTTTGGATTCATGGTTATGGGAGAAGCTCCTTGTCTGCCTACTTGTGAAAGCGAATCTAGTGCTAGTATGTCCACCACATTACTCACGGTGAATGACTTGGAACTGCACAATTCTCTACAAAAATTCTGGCAACATGAAGAAGTGCCCTTCACCTCAAAACTCTCACCACATGATCAAGCATGTGAAGCTCATTATGTCGCTACTCATACACGCGACAGTTCAGGTCGTTACTGTGTCCGACTTCCTTTCAAAGAAGATAAACCTCTTCTCGGAACTTCTCGCGGGAACGCGGAAGTACGATTAAAATCTCTCGAACAAAAGTTCAACTCTAAGCCTCGCTTCAAGCAACTTTATGCAGAATTCATGTCTGACTATTTGACTTCTGGACACATGATACTTGCCCAAAACACTCAGCTCAGTTCACCTCACTACTTTTTACCTCATCATGGGGTTCTAAAGGAATCCAGCACCACTACTCGCCTTCGAACAGTCTTTGATGCCAGTGCAAAAACATCCAACGGTTTCTCTCTCAACGACACCCTGTGAACAGGACAGAAAATGCAGACCAACATTTGTGATCTGTTACTCATGTTCCGCTATCATAATGTGGTTTTTACTTGCGATATACATCAGATGTATCGTCAGATCAAAGTCCACCCTGATTCAGCTGATCCTATGGAGGGACCATGTCGATCAACCTATTTCCACTTATCAATTGACCACAGTAACCTATGGACTTAGTTGTTCACCTTACCTGGCGATAAGAACTCTTCATTAGCTCGCCTCCGATGAAGGTGCTTCATTCCCTCAGGCTGCCGAAGTACTCCGCACACAAACGTTTGTCGACGACATTATTGCGGGTGGTGATTCCATTGATGAGGCCTCTCATTTGAAAACTCAGCTCATTTCTCTTTTACTTCGAGGTGGCTTCGAATTGCGGAAATGGACTACTAACGCTTATCAACTATTACAGGATCTTCCAGACGAACACCTAGAGACACCCACGTTTCTTCAGGATACCGCACAACCTCATTATAATATTCTCGGACTTCATTGGTCATCCTCGTCGGACGCTTTTACTTACCATTTGAATTTTCCTCGAAACTCTAAAACTAAACGCCAAGTGCTCAGCGTTATCGCTCAAATGTATGACCCTTGTGGTTTCCTTTCGCCTGTTGTCATGTGGGCGAAATGTTTTATGCAGCTCCTCTGGACAAAAGGGTTAGACTGGGACCAATCCCTACCACCTGAACTTCTAACTCAGTGGCAAACATTTGCAAAGACTTCTAATTGTTTAAAAAATATTGTAATTCCGCGGGCTTTACGCTTGAGTCACTCGCCTAACATTGAGTTACACGGTTTCTAAGATGCTTCTGAGAGTGGATACGCTGCTGTCATTTACTTAAGATGTCAGATTAGTGACAACTCGGTGGTAATTCGGCAGCTATTATCGAAGACTCGGGTAGCCCCACTGAAAAAACTCACTGTACCTCGCTTGGAGCTAAGTGCTGCTCATTTACTCGCTCAATTAGTGGCATATATTATATCTCTTTATAACAAAAAAATGGAATTTTCCTCAGTTTTTCTATGGTGCGATTCGTCAGTAACATTGACATGGATACAAACACCTCCTTATCGACTCAAAACCTTTGTCGCCAATCGGGTAGCACAGGTTCAAGAATTATTGCCTTCTCATTATTGGAGGCACGTACCGAATGAACACAATCCCGCTGACTGCGCGTCACGTGGATTACTTCCTTCATATCTACCTCAACATAAATTATGGTGGTACGGACCCTCTTGGTTACAACAGTCGCATGATAACTGGCCTATCTCTCATTTTGAGCCTGCAAAACTCATTGACACAGGGGAATATGAACCTATTTCACCTATATCTCTTCTCTCCACTGTTCACTCAGAATGGGACTTGCTGCGGAAATATTCTAGCTTTAGTCGACTGCATCGTGTAATGGCGTACTTGTTGCGTTTCATACACAACTCTCGTCACTTAGGAAGAACTGTTGGACCTCTCACTACGGAGGAGTTGAACTCAGCCAGAATCCGAATATTCAAATTACTTCAGGCATCCTCCTTCATCGAAGATTTAAAGGCATTAGGACACACCCCTCCTAACAGGGTATCTTCTAGGCTTCGACGATTAACACCATTTCTCGATAGCGATGACGTCCTGCGAGTTGGTGGACGACTCGAAGCAGCACAGATTCGTTATGAGACACAACATCCGGTGATTTTGCCTAAGAAACACCCTGTGGTTGACTCCTTGATTGACCTATATCATCGGAAGTACCTTCATTCTGGAGTTCAACTCACCAAATCACTTCTCGCACAAGAGGTGTGGATATTGTGTGCTCGGAATGTAATCCGTGCACGCGTCTTCAAGTGTACTGTGTGCTTTAAGCACCGACCTAAAAATAAAAATCCTCTTATGGGAAACGTACCTCAACCTCGACTGACCCCTACTCGCCCATTTCTCAACACAGGTATTGATTATGGTGGTCCTTTCACTCTGAAAGTACATAATCTACGCTCTATTAGAACCATCAAGGCATACATCTGTGTCTTTGTTTGCCTTGTCACCAAAGCTGTTCACATTGAGGTGGTCACTGATCTCTCGACGGACGCGTTCATCGCAGCATTGACTCGATTTGTGTCTAGACGAGGTCTTTGTCAACACATCTATTCCGACTGCGGAACAAACTTTGTGGGAGCTGACAATGCTCTGCGATCTCTACTCAGGACCTCAGGACAAGATCTCGTTTGTGAATTTTCATTTCAACGTGGAGTTAATTTTCACTTCAATCCTCCTGCTGCACCTCATCAAGGAGGGCTATGGGAAAGCGCGATTAAAAGCGCTAAACATCACTTGCGTCGCGTCATAGGTGAACACGTTCTAACTCTCTCCGAATTCATGACTCTGACAACTCAAGTCGAGTCAATCCTCAACTCCCGACCACTCACACCTTTGTCTAACGATCCTTCCGATCTCACTGCTCTGACCCCAGGACACTTTTTAATTGGAGCTCCACTCGTCGCCGTACCCGAAAGAAATCTGGCTGAAGTCCCTACTAATCGACTTAAGCATTGGCACCTCGTCCATGCTTTTCACCAACGAGTGTGGAAAAGGTGGCAGCTGGAATATCTTCACACTCTACAGCAGCGAACCAAATGGACGGACACGACAGACAACCTGCGTGTGGGCGACCTAGTGCTAGTGCATCAACTTACTCCGCCTCTCTCTTGGCCATTGGCAAGAGTGACACAAGTGTTCCCTGGCACAGACGGTGTGGTGCGAGTTGTTCAGCTCAAAACACAGCAAGGACTTATAACTCGACCTTCTCATAAGGTTTTCCCCCTGCCCATTAGTGCAGAATAAACTTATTATTTTTCTCATGTTTCTAGAAAAGGAATTTTTATTTTATTTAGTGTATATTTGTTTTTTGTGAAGAACTCTCAGTTTGTTTATTGATAATTATTGTTTTTTTCTCTCATGCTGGGGTGGCTTATATTGTATTCTTCTTTGAATCCTAGGAGGATTCAAGGCCCCCGGTATGTTACGTACTTTTCTTTAAATTAAAGATAATTTAAAAAGACAGTGTAAATGCTTCAGAGAGGGACTCCTTATCGGCCAACCTTTGTCTCTTACAAGGTTCGGTACGGCCCAGTTCCTTTCGAATCGTCGGTTAAACGACCTCTCTCCCGTCACTCTCGACGTGACGTAGTTTTTGTGTGTTCTAAACGAGGCTCGGTTTAGACCATTTCTCTCTCTTTGTTTCTCCTGTCGTGTGGCGAAGGTACTCTTAACATTAATAGTGACATTTTGAATATAAGTGATTTCTTTAAGTTCAACAGGTAAATGATAAGTGCGGGAAAGGGTGCACCCAAATAACTGTCCGACAAGTGGTGGTACTTCGCCCAGTGAGGTATGTACAAAACGTCAACTTCATTCATTTAATTATTTAAGGTCCTCCGGAAATCAATGTTGCCGTTACATGGCAAAATATTTAACAGTATTAATAAAGAACATAGGTCAAAATACAAATACAAGAATTATAATTGAATTTACAATTCAAAGCTTTTCGTTGGCTAACAGTACCAACATCATCCGTTGATATATATATATATATATATATATATATATATATATATATATATATATATATATATATTGTAGTAAACACATTACAAACTTCAAAGTACTTACTAGAGCTTCACACAAGCTACATTGATAGATTTATTAAAAATGAATACATTAAAAAAAACGAAAGTTTTGTCTAATTGAAATTTCAATTACGTCGAAAAATAGTATTTTCAGCGTTACTTGTGAACTGTGAAAGTGTACATGAAACAAATAGACTCTAATTTGTTTTCCAGTAGGAGATTCCAAAACTCTCCATCTTTATTTATAATAATACTTTAGTTTTAACTCAACACAAATTTACATAAATCTATTGTCGTGATAGATTGTACGTTGTAACGTGTAATTTGTGTGTGTGTTTCAATCTTAAAACATATCGACCTAAATATGAGCTAGGTAATTAATGAACTCGTGCTTCATCTCCCTCTCCCCTTCTGAATTTCCTACATTCCTCGGGTAATTTCGATCCTCGCTAACTAACTGGATATTTTCTAACCACTGAGATTAATTGTCAGGATCAGCTATATGTTGATACAACCTCAACATATAAACAGTAAAATATATATAGGGATTATGCAATTATGGTTATCTTTATATTGTTGATACTATTAACAATCTAAAAATGTTAAAAACGGTCTATATTTACGAACAACACAAATTTGTAAAGTGATAATAATATTTTAGATATTGAATACAAGTTTATATTTAAATAGTTAAATCGGTGGACCTCTTACCCCCTAGAGGTCAGTTAATGACGTATTATTATTTGCTAAATTTAATTTAGTATTTGATAGCATATTTATAGCAGAACTTAAAGTAGTCATTTGAGTAAAATGTGACAACCAAAGTTCTTGATTTAATATTATTTATTGAAGAGCACTCGGGCATACAATATACAGCCTCCGATTATTGACTTAAACATCATTGTTCCATACTTTTAAAGTGATAGATTTGCTGCCATGTTCATTTTACTGTTCACTATATAGTGGATATCCGTCATTTCCAGTGAGAGTGTCGGATACTAAAGCACATGGGTATGGTTTCGTGCATTTCTCATCATGCATGCATGGTGAATTGTTGTTATGTACACCACATTGACCGTAAATAATGTTTTTTTCCTGACCTCAGAAAATTCTGGTTCGCTGTAAGCATCTGGTATTTATGCTGAGATGTCCCGATAATTATCGGGTAAATCGCATAAAATTATAATTTTATCTGGTGTGAGTTTTGTGATCAACTAAATTAAAAGTATGCATGTGGCAGTTCTTTTTTGCCACTCAATGGAATACATCCATTGCTAAATTTTTGTTTCAACACTTGCGCAGTAATATCATGTCGATCCGCAGATTTTTGTGTAGGTAACAAAAGGTCTATAATTTCTTGCCACATAGGATTGCATGTAAATGTTATAAACAGATCTAAGAGGACAAATGCGTGAACATATGTCATTTCATATTACGCGTATTCATCATATTTATGTATTCGATGGCTTCCTGTGAAGGTAGCCTGCAGAATGACCATTTTTCCCAATTCGTTGATACTTACGTTGCCATTAACGATTGCATCACTTAAATGTATTTATTCTTCTGAACACAACTTGGTTTGGTTTAATTGAATACAGAGAAATCGTGTTGTCTCGATTTTCTCATACATATCGACAGTATATTGATTGTTAAGCGTTGGATTTCAAACTGGAGTCTGCTCCCGGCTACGAAGGAGATCATATTAGTAAGTAGCTTATAACGGATCGACTCCAGCAAATAAATGCTCCTATATTGCAACTAGCAGTGGCTATAAGCAAACGAAACGGGTACGTTATCCTAAAACGTAGGTCAGTGACGAACGGGTACGCGATAGAATAAAATGTTATCGAAAAAACAATATCGTTCTCAAAACACACGCACACATAAACACAACTGCATCGGTAGGCAGAGAAGTGAGATATATCGAACATACACAAGGAGCTCCTTCCCCCTCAGCTCTTCTAATGGAAATGATAAGTTATTTCATCCGCTCAACGTAATATTGAAACTAAACATGGTGTCACTCGTTGCAGTCTACCTATTCCATTAGAGAAAGTGAGTCTAAAAACAAATAGAGACGTAAAATAAACCATGACATCATAACAACCAACGTATCATTACTCAAGTATATTACAAATTACCCATGACGTCATCCTCCAAACATACTGCCCCATCATGTTCGAACAAGTTCACGATAACGTCATCATAACGGTTTATTTTTATCGCCATATAAGGGTTTATTGCTGTTTATTTTTACAAATATATTTGGAGGAGAGGACTGAAACTGCTATCTACTTATTGCCTTAGCAGTCCAAAATATTTGTAATTTCCCCCTATTTAAAAGCTTTTGCCTTGAATAATATAAGTTCAATTTACATGTGAATAATTTTATCATCGTTTTTAGCGTTAATATTCCATCTGATGAAAGGGTGCTTTAATGGCTGTAATATATTAGAATTTATAAGTTGCTGTTTCTTAGAAATTTATCACAAGGGTTCTTAGCGCTTTAAATGTTTTAAACACCTCCGTTTCACGTATTAAGCCTGCATTTTTACTAACAGATACCAACCCGATTAATTATTCAAACCTACAGAGGAATAGCTTGATTTTAGCCTAATATATATTGATTGAGTAATATTTACATTTAACTTTATTGTTTATGGATGCTATAATAGTTGTTGCTATATAAAAATCGACTTGGTTAAAAGAAACTTACCAACTTCGACGAGGTTTATAATTATTTTTTAAACAACGAATTTAAAAAGAAGTCATAGTTAAAGATTATATCTATTTATAGAAAAATAGATAAAATTGTTACTGTGCGAGACAGTTTGCAAAGTGTTTAACAATTCGAAATCTATACGTTTGGATTACCGTCACTTTATCTGAATTAGGACAAACATCTTCTATTCAACTTTGAAATTTTAAAAAAATTACAAGCGTGTTGTAATTAACATTTTAAATTTTTGATGACAGATTTCATCATTACTTGTAAAATTGCGTTACATTTACAAAATTGTTCTTTAAATAATATTTTTCCAGGTATTTCAGCTACAAAATTCAAAACTGAAATTTTATAACAATGAAATTATTAAAATCCCAAACTAAAGACTATTTACTAATATTGTTTCTATAGAAAAGTATTGACAATTTTGTTTAAACAATTTTTAATGTATAGAGAACTACCCTAGGCTCGTCAAGGTTAGATATCTCGTAATAATTGAGAAATAACATTTTAAAGAGTGAAAAGAATTTCCTTTGTTTAAAATTCGTCATAGAAATATTGGAAGCAAAAAATTACTTTATTCGTGTGAATTACTCATGCCATTTAGATAAGAAGCTAAATAGTCTTAAAAATCGGAATATTTTACGTCCTTTTGAACTAAACAATAAAATGCAAACAATAGGTTTTCAATAAAAGAATGTAATGTTTTTTGTTGACTTGAACCGAGAAATTCAATTCTTAGTTCCCTGTATCTCTACGATAGCAGCACTACTCAGCACCGTCAAGTAATTATGTTATAACCGTATTTTGCTTATCTCGCAACAAGTAGAAGTTGACAGACCGCCGCATCGCTCGGACGTAATTAAAACCACGTCTAATAAAATCTATTTATAATTCAAGTAATAAAATCCATATATTTGCACCTGAAAAACAATACAAGGCATGCCACTTATAGGAACTCGGGTAAAACCGCTTTGCAACATCAGAATAGTTGTAAATTAATTCAGTTAATTGATTTTATGAAACTTCAAGGTTCATGCGATGGACTGCATGTATAGATTAGTTTGAACATTATTTGATGTAAAATACTCTACAGCTTGCTAAGTTTTTTTAAAACGTTATTTATGAGTGCAAGTTTTAGCTGGCATTGCAAGTTTTGTACAATGAATCCAAGTCGAGTCTTAGAACAAATAGATAGCCTACATTTATATATTCAAAGTGTATGACTCCAGACAATTTAATGAAGCTTTAATTACTGTAATAGTTTTATTTTGAACTATTCAAGTTTTGATGGATCCAAAACCACCAGGGAGAGGTCCTACATATCCCCCTGAGTTGCTGTAAAAGCGACCCATCTTTATTTTAAAATTGCGTGTATTAAATCCACATATTAACTATAATTAAGACTTAGACATCTAATAAATAAAACATTCTAATAATACATTATATTTACAGGTATAAAATTGTAAAATTTGTTTTTCCTTAGTCCTAGAGCTAACCAGCAAAGGATAACAGTTAGGAACCAACGTGAGAGCTTCAAGTTTTAAATAAATATTTGTAAATTAATTACAGTTCTTCATTCCCGGTTACAATGTGCACCGTTTCCGGCTCGGGGAAGGTTTTTATTCAGAATTCCTTCTGAGGGCGTAATTCTAAATTCTACTGTAGGGCCCTCCTAAATTAACTCTCCTAAAGTTGGTAGTACAAGGATACTTAACTTAATAAATAACACAAAACAAATGCTTATACCATAAAGAAATATAAAAGACATAAATAACTATAGTAAATGAGTTATCGACCAGCTCTAGTCTCTATTCCGTAGTCTGTAATAACACTTTAATTCAAGTAGAGTTTATTAAATTCAAAGACGCAATTTGAGGGAATAATGAGATATTTTTGTTTGAAAGTACTTAATAGTGATTTAATCTCAAAAGAGTGAGTATAACATTTTCTGATTGTTGCAAACAAGTAGAATGTCTTTATAGATGAAAGGTTTTAGTTTGAGTTTAGTAATTTTTGTATTTTGGAAATCGTATTTTAATAACGATATAGAGAGTTTGTATGTTAAACCACTGAAAGCAATTTGATTTCTTCAGTTTACAAAATTATTGATTTTTTGTTTAACTAATAAAGTACAAACAATTGTTCAAGTTTAGTGAAACATGTTCTAAACAAACTTAGAATATAGTCTAATCCTATATTTGTGCACAGAGTAGATTTCATATGAAATATAATCATTTGGATATTAAATAAGGAGTATAATAGTTTGAATTATACTAAAATTATCTTTTTTCAAAATAAATAGACCAAATATTGTGAAATAATAAATCTGTATAAAATAATTATTAGTTACCTAATTTCGCTTTCCTAAAAGTATTAATTAATTGCCTTTGTTCAATACCAAAAGATGTTTCAAAACATTTGAAATAAAAAGTAATGAACAAACTAAAGAGATTTCCCTCCAAATGTTTACCAATTTATTATCATTTCAATTTTACCTTAACAGAAAATTGTATAGCGTCAACAATGAAGTATTGAAAAAGTTTGCTGCAAGTTGGAGATAAGCCGGATTAAATGTTTGAAAAACATGCATTGAAAATCTTTTAATCCGAGAAAGAACCTTATTTGAATATTGTATTTTATACTGGCTACAGTTTCTGGTGTAGGTTGTAGTGTTACCAAAATTAAAACAATTTTACATTTTAAAATATTTTATGTACTATTTAGTTAAAATAGTATGACTTTAAAACTGATGATGATGATGAGGAGGAGGAGGATGAAGCTGATGACAAAAAATGGTAATAACCATTAGTAATATAGGTAACAAAAATGATAATGTTATTTTAAAAAAAATGAAATTATTGATGCCACATTTAAACCATGCCTAATATAAATATAGGCATATATTTCTATAGCGGTTTATTCCAAGTAAATTAAAATACATTTTAAAATCAGGAAGTAATAAATTATTTATAGAATCATGTTTAAACGGTATTATAAAATTTTGATGTAAAATGTAAATTATTAGTTTCATGGAATAAAAAGGAAAACAAGAAGTAAACATGTTGTGTTTCATGTTGATGTATAAAGGGGTGGGATTTAACAACAATAATACACGTAATGTTCGTTACAAAATGACAGAGTTAAATGATAAATTGCTTGCAGGAAGGGATTTAAAAGTCATTGCAAAACCATTTGCTTGGAATTATGAGTTCCCAAATGTTTTATACGCTTCTTATGTAAATAAGTTACAAACACACTATTATATTATTAGTATATCGTATAGTACGAGTAGTGATTAAATCTCGAAAATTCTTCAGATGTGATGTTATATACCCAATGTATCTTAAAATGGGATCACAACACATCTAAAAGTTTCTCTTCGGGAATACGAAAACAAATATCAAGTCACCCTAAAGACCATTCTATTATAAAGATTGTATTTAAAGCCAAATCAGTGAATAGTTTGAACAATAATGGGATTATTGAGGATGGCAGAATGTTAGAAATTGCCAATATATGATTCCCATTTTGTCAACAAAAGTCACAAGTTACCATGTTCAGTGATGTTCAAACGGTTTCTCTCTTATTTTCAGGAAATAAGTTAGTTACTGTACCGCTCCGGTTTGTACTAACATCGCAGTTGTAGGCAGAGTGCTGATATTCGTTTTGAAGACAGAATTCTTAGAACCTGTTTTTGAATTTTGATTTATTTCTTCGTGGCCTTAAGGAGTTTGTAGTCCTTTCCAGTATGATGACCCTCATGTAGGAATGTACAAAATAAAATAATAATAAATTAAAGTTGGTAACGCTTGCACAAAATGATCTGGTGGAATCAGCATGAATGCTCTTTTGTTAAATCACCATGAAGAGTGCCCAAGTCTAGGCAGTAAGCAATAAAATCTTCCCATTTTGCAGACACACTGATAGTTCTTGAATTTTGTAGTCTATTACGTTCGGCGAATCTTAATTAATCACTTTAACAATAGTTTATGACCATCCGAACTTTTAATTTTGTAAATTTGTTAAAACTTACTGAAACAGAACGTTTTCGGTCGCTGTGTGGTTTCTTTGAGAAGACGCTGATGAAGATCGCCACACAGCGATCGAAAACATTCTGACTCAATAAGTTTTCACAAATTTACAAAATTTAAAGTCCGAATATTCATAAACTATTGTTAAAGTGATTAACACTAATAATGCCAGAATGTAATTTTATCTACCTCTGTCTAAATACTGTTTGAACAAGACGAGTTACACCAAGGAAGCAGATATTACGTTTTTGTTTTATTTTGTTTTTATCAAATTGAACTCAACATCCTGGAACTTTTGATCTATTTCATTAAATATTTTAAACAAGTTTGTCAAAAAAATTTATATATTTTTCTATATAAACAGGTTATTGAGCAGTCTCTACAAATTTCAGCTGAAAAATATGTAATATTTAGTTCTTTACAGGTTAAAATATTTTCGAGACGAAATATAATGTTTTGACGCAACAAAAACACTCCTATCCGTTAACTCTAATTAATATAAAACTTTTTAAACATTAGCTATTGATTCAGTACAATAAATTCATAATGTTTGATCAATTGAAAGTAATAACAAATAAAATAAATTAATTTATAATTTAAAGATTTGATTTTAATTTAATTGTCAAATTGATTTTGTTTAGTTCCTTATTTTTGAACACAACATTATTGAACAACGTTTAAATTTAATTGAAAAACCTCTGCGAGAAGAATATAATAAAAAATGTCGCTCAGTCATATAGCTAAGATAATCAGTTGTGTTACTTATTAGATCAGTTACTTCCTTGGCTTATTTGTTTCATTAAGCCAATCGCTGAGTTCTAAGCGTGAGCAAAATAACTTGAATGATATTAACAAATTCAATCAAATAATGAAACTGTTTTATTTCCCAATATGTATGTATTGTAAAACTAATTTAATTAAAAAAATATATTTATTACAACCAATTTTATAGCTATTGCGTTATTGATAGAGCTCAATACCTGTAAATATTGCTTTACAGTGTGTGTAGTAAAATGTAAGAGTTTCATTTTATTTGTAGTAGATATTTAGAATTTTGAAACATTTTTGAAGTACAAATTTCTTTAACTTTATAATTAATAAGGTTTTCTATTAAAATCTGTTTTTTAAAAATAAATTTGCGTAATGTTTCTAGACAATATGCGTTAAATAAATATTTTTTCGCAGTTGTTTGGCGTTCAACCAGTATCTCCTACGAAGCATTAACATAACTACATAAAATCCCCTGTTACATAAAGTGTGTAACACATTTTAGATGGTGTTACACATTAAAAAAGGAAATTTCAGAAAACGAACGAGAATGTATTCAAAAATGTAACAATAATAGAACTAGATCAAAAAAAATTGTGAATTGTTAGAAATAAATCAAATTTCTGGTTGGTAGTGGCATCTGTAGGAAGAGTATGAAAGATTAAAGCAATATGCGCATGATCGATGCTCGGTAGCTAGGACGCCTGCTTACGACTGATAATTTAATTCTCTCGTTACAAAGATGTAGGAAAAGAAACATGTCTGTAGTGCGAGGAATGTTTTGTTTTAAAATTTTAATGTAATAGTCATTTTTTAATTTCTTGTAATCATAATGTAGAAGACAGCGCACGCCACCAAATACGAAGATGGAACGCTGAGTTACTGAAACCTTTTAAAAATCATGACCGAGCGAATATTGCGTGGATTTTTCCAATAGAGGGATGCGAGGCTACACCTTGTAAAAACAGTTAAGTGAACAAATTCAAACTTTGGTGAACTATCACAAAATTTAAATGCTTAAACAGTTTAATACAAAATTAATAAACATTAACATTTTTCAATACGTACATAAATGTAATGTATGCATAATTGGTGCATTTGTTTTCAGTTTAAATTGTAAGAATTAATTATGAAAAGAGAAAGCAAGCAAACTCGAAAACAGAGTCATTTCAGCCATTGATTTATTAATATGTAAATTTCCTCATAAGTAAATTGTTAAATGTTCACAAATCAGTAACTAACGCAATGTTTCAGAAATATGTATTTTGATTTGTAACTTTATAATTTTTTGCTAAATAAAATATGTTTGATTTGTTTTAATTGAAGATTAAGAGAGCAATTATTTAACGAGCACACAAATCCAATACATCTTAATTTAATAAGCCTTTAAATAATAATTTAATAAGACTCTGCTAGTTTAAATGGTTTAACTTTGTATTTTAAAACATTCAATACTTATTTCAAAGTAACCTAGTTCTACCTTCAAGATATGAAGACCGTTACAGACCAACAGTAATTTGCCTGACCTGTAGCGTAGAACTAGAGTCCTGTTAAGGAAAATTAATTATGTTGGTAATTAACATTTAATAAAATCACATTTCAAATAATAATAAAACTTACCGAGAAAAAAGAGCTAGACACGTTACAAGTGTCTATCCTTTACACCACTTAGTAACATGAATGATGAGGAAGGGTGTTAGAACTAAGGCTACATAATAATCCCTTGGACTTGGAATATTATGGCATCAGCTTGGGAGTAGAAATGTTTTGTAACAAGTAGATCATTGAAACTGATAATGAGTAACATAATAATATGAAAAATATATGCAGAAGAAAGTTTATATTGGTTTTATTACTCTTTAATAGCCTATATATAGGCCTATAAATAAATAAATAAATAATATATATATATATATATATATATATATATATATATTTGAATGTATGTCTGTCTGCCTACCGTTTATGGTTTACGACACCAATTGTCCTATCAGGATGGAACTTTGGAACCTCGATTACTACACTCCCGTAAAGGGTTTTGGCACGTTTGTAATCCAATTGTGGGTAGTTAAGCATATATTTTTCTTTAAAAAAGATATTTATTAAAACAACAACAATTTTAATGCCTCTAATTTTCTGAAGTTAGTGACTCAAATTGAAATCTAAGTATTAATATTATAGATGCAATTATACTTTGGACATGTAATTTTGAAAAATAATTGAGACAAGCCTTGTGATGGTTTTTATAGTACACCTATCTTGCGATAGGTACCGCATGTGTATACAAAAAATTCAAATAATTTGAATTTGGAAAATGCTACTATTTCTGACCTAGAATTCAGTCTCTTAAATAGAAATCAATGAATTAATAATATAAATACAACTAATAAAGAATATATGGCGGTAATTACGCTATGACGTACAGTGATTAAAACATTATTTCATATAACCATTTTTACGTTAGTTTAATTTAATTTACATAGGTGCGTTTCGAACGTGTAATTTATATTAATTTATTTGTCATACAATTTAATTTTCAATATCTCTGAAGATAAAGCTGATTTAATTTATAAGATAATAGGTTTATTAATTCAATAAATGATTGGAACTAAATTATCCTTGTTTAATAAAAGTGAATTCTGTAATTCAAAGAGCTAAATTATTTCAATTTATTAAAAGTGAATTCTGTATGTAGTGTGTGGACTTCATACATAAATTTAATGATATAGAATTTGACTAAATTGATTTGTTTTGAGAAAGATAAGAATTAGGTCATTACGTGTGTCCTTAAATCTCTGGAATACTGATTGAAATTTATTTAGTAATCTATTATGCCGAATGATTCTATCTATATTGTGCAGTGGCTGTTATTGTCTTTCAGAAAGACGTTAATTCTTAGGATTCATGAATTCAGTTGCTTGTAAAACTTGAGAGAGGATAAGAATCCTACTGGTAGATGATAATATCCAACACTAGAATAAATAAATAGAGCTAAAACTACTCCTTGAGTTATTTCCCAACGTAAATAAATATATTTTAAATCAATGTGACAAAATTTAAATTGATATTTTTCAGGAACAGTTTCCTTGACATTTCTTTCTTTTGGTATCGTAGAAACGAGAGACGAGTAAAATAGTTTAGATACGAAATCAAATTTCATTAAAAACCAAACTAAATATTGATATTTAAGACATGAAATCCTTAGATCAGATTGCATATAAGATGTTAGAGATAACTTTACACTAGAGTTTAGTGAGATGAAAATACGCGATAAAAGCAGTCGTGCTTTGGCTAAGGCTATTCCTATTGTTATTGTGAGCGACGCTTCTGTTAAGGCCAAGAGGTTTTACCCGATTGTACCCTTTTAGGTTAACGTATTTTACAGTTGTGTTCCGTTGGTGTCCTTTCTAAAGCTTGAACACATAAGTAATTTCAACTTGTTTTAACCTCTTTCTTTAAGATTAAGTTTCGGATAGATAATGTAAAAACTTTAAAAAATTAATAATTTCATTTTTTGTTTTGTCGAAAAGATACATTTTCGGAAGAGCTAACTGGCAACTATAAAGAGGAAGAAAACAAAGTGTAGGTAATTTATACTTTGAGAATATGTTTATTTCTAAAGGACTATTTTTAGAAATCATGATAATTATTGAATGTTGATACTATGAGAACATATTTATAAAGAATCACTAACAGAAGAGGGCGATTAGAGAAGGAGGGGCTGGTGGCCCACTAGGCTCTACAGCGTTTGTCACCGTAACATTGAAGGCGTTTAGGAATGTGGTAACATGCTATTAAGATGTATCTGGATGATTGGTATTTGAAATGCAGGACGTTTTTTTAGTAGAGAAGGTAGGAAAGTTTATTTACGCTGGAAAATTACTGTTATTTAGATCAGAGAGATACTGGCTGACTAACTTCATCTCACTCTTTTCATTTTTGTAATTACATGTATAATACATACGTGTAGAATCGATGTAGTGTCCACAATCCTTACCTGTCCTTTGTAGGTGATGGTAGTAGATGTATTGAGCGATCGTCTTAAAACTGTAAAAAGTAGAAATAGCGGATAAGAGAATAATTGTAGGACTAATAAGGTTATTTATAAGAACAGTTAATGACGGAAACGTCTATTTAAATTTGAAAATAATAGTTTTTTAGAAAGCTTTATCGTAAAAAAAAGCTTTACCTTTTTTTGGTAAAAAAGCTTTTACCTGACATGGATTGTCAGGTAAAATGTAAAGGGTTTTCTGAGGTATATAAAGTTCAATGATGTGTGGACCTGAGAGCACAGAAAACAGATTGACTTGATGTCATACGTCAAAGTTACGTCATACATCATAGTTATGTCAAAGAGGATAGCTGTCGAGAAAGGTTTATCTTAAATATAATGTTAAAAACACTTAGTTTAAGTAAGAAATGAACTATTTATGAAGAGGAATTATGCAAAGTTTGACGATTTATGCTAAAACATATTGCAATAAAACCCAAGCAAAAGTAAACTAAACCATAGTTGCTTAAACTATACTTCAACGTAGTCGTTATTTGTCATATTATATAAATAATAAATAGAAAATATTGTTATTTAGAGCATGTTTAACATGAAATACCGTCAATTTTTATGTTTTCCCCTACTACTGTAAAAGCTAGAAAACTGAAAAATATTTGTACTTTCATTGAAACAAAGCACTCATCGGTTTTTACTTCAGGAGAATGTGAGAAGTTATTTTACAAGGCAATAAGTAACAAGTTTGTTTTATCCTTATAATAAAAACACAAAACTATGAAATGGGCTAGAACCAAGATTCCCCACCGCAGAAAAGCCTGGAATACTCCGATTTTAACTACGAACACAACGAAGAACACGTCGACTGGAGTTATTTTCTTTGGGTTAAAAGAAAAAGGACTCCATTGATCAATGGATCTCTTTTTTTACATATAGGAATTGTCAGCCCCTAAACACTTTAAAAATGAATTTTGGATAAATCGTTACAAAAAAGTGTAATTAAAATATTTGGGAATATAAAGTTTCTATTAAAAAAGAAATAAGCGTAAATAGAATGAATCTTTTTATTTTGCATAAAAAGTAGAAATAAAAGAAATGCTTCGTTAGAAAGGTACATCTAACAAAATAGTTGCCCACATGATATAAAATTGCCCTTTGAAACTTTTGTTGTTTAAATAAGAAGCACAAATGATAGTTTTTTTATAGCTTTTGACCTGTGAAAGGGAATTAAATACGTCTAGAATCATATTTTGAGTAGATTTTCAGATATACGTGGAAGACTAAATAAAATGTGCTTTGCATTTTTATATTTTATATACATTGTAATTAAAGCAGTTTTCATTAGCCCTGTACACAATTTAATTCTGTGAAAATTGATTTAAATAATGTCAGCTCAAACAAAAGAAGTAAGAAAAATAAACAAGCCAATTGATACGGGTGTAGGACAATAAGCCAACCACCCCTTGGTTTGACAAGGGTGGGAAGGTAGTTTTTTGACCTTCGGGCTTTAAGCTAACCAGCCAGCTTCATTTGTCTCTCTTACTCTCGGAGAAAGAGGGAGTCGGATAAAGAGACGGAGGAGACTTTCCACTCCAGTGGGTACACCAAGAGTTTAAGAGGTTTTCGGAGCCTTCTAACTCGTTTGATGGGTCGGCCATTGATAATACTTAGCCCCATTTTATTCCGCGTCGAAAACGTGTAGGTCTAATTAGTTATTTTTATAAAACTATGCCCGAAATTAATCTTGACACGACCCATGTCTACCATAATTGTCTATTAAAAGACTCATCAATTATACTAGTAGGATAAAAAACCAAACCCATCGTTTTTAAATTCTAAAAAATTTGAAGAAATAAAGTACAGAGATAAGTATCAAAACGTTACAATAACTACAAAGAAAACCCGTTGTTTTTAAGACTAAGGAAAATTTTATTGTAAAAATATAAAAAATAAATGCAAATATTAATTTTTATATTATTAAATTTTTGTATGAAGTATATGCAAAATTGTACATTAATTAAGCAAACAATTAATTCCTTACGTTTTAACTAAAGGAAAAATGTATTATCTTGTATGATGTTTAACAAAATATATTTCTATGTAGAGTTAACGCTGTAATATACAGATAACCAAGCAAACATTTTAATAAGATTTTTGAAAACAAGTTGTAATTTGATTGAAATTGTTTATTACATTGTTATAAACCATACATTTGTATAAATATGGTAGTCAATGCACAAATAAAATTATGTAGTACAAGAGTACTTCTCTTATGAGTTACCAGGAAGTAAGAATAAAGCCTTTCATATGAATGTAATAATTTATTTAACCGACTCTTGTTTTTACCAGTTCTAAAACACTTAAAAACAAACAAGCAAAGAAATGAAACAAAATTTTATATATACTATGTACAAAAAACATATGAAAAAATTAAATAATAATTGCTACTTAAGTAAAAATTATTTTAGTTACTTTTCATTAAATATTTACAAAACATATTAATAAAGTAAGGTAACATATGCGTTACAACAGCTGTTCTACCACATAACCTATAATATAAAATCAGCTGTTTTAAGCAATTGTTATTACTTCTCTTTATGTAAATGGGACGAAATAACTATATTAAAAACCTTAGCCCTTTTGTGAAACATTTATCTCACCATATAAAACTAAAATTAATTCATAGTTAAATTTAATTAATGAAATACTATTTGAAAAACATATTGTATTACCCTCAATTGTCATCCACTACTAGTTCAAAACAATATTTTGGTATTTCGAATGAATAAAAAGTTTGTTACTAACGATTAAAAATTTGAAGAAGAAAAAGATGAAAAAGATAAATTTTCTAACATTCTTAATATCTGATTTCAAAAGAGCATGTTACATGGATATTTGTTTTTTTAGTTAATGTAAAATAGGCTTGCTCAAAAGAAATTTTTGTTTTTTAAAAATGTTTCTTCGACAGAGTTAGCAGGAAGTTCCCATGGAGGTTTCTGAATGCACAAGAGTGGGGGGGGATTTCCGAATTCACGCGTTAAGTTTCTGTGGGAGTAAGCCTTTATCCTGTTTCTCGCAACACACCTCAGAGGGAGGACCAAACATGGGCTAGCCATCGTCAAAATATTTACTAAGCTTTTAATAATGTGATTGCCTAAATTTATTAAAAACGGGAATTTGTATTAGTGGCTTTGTTACGTTCAGTTTATTGATTTCAAAATTTAAAAGTGAACGAGTGTAATTAAGATATGTTCTAGCAAAGCCACGTAAGTGTAAGTGATTGCCAAAGGCAATTTTAAATTTAAATTTAATTTTTAAAAAATATTTTGGGTTTCGATCAAATCAGTAAATATAAATTACCAGAATGCATTGAACCTAGCTTTGTCGGAGAACATTTTTAAAAGATTTAAACAAATATAAATTTGTGAAGTAAAAAAAAAGCGACGAGCAAATTATAATTTAAACGTAATATTTTAATTATAAAATTATGTTGAAAACTTAATCTCTCTTATAAATATAAACGAGAATTTTACTTGTAACCTGTCTTTATTGTAGCTTTTAAACCGACATGCATTCTGCCTGAGTTGATAGTAAGATACATTTGTTTAGATAAACAATTGGCCCGGCGAGCCCCAGTAAGAAGGTAGTGGATAAAGATAATTCATTTTGTTTTAATTAGTAAATCACACCACTAGGAGTATTTTCATAATACAGGGGGAATACAATTTGAACAAGAGTTTAAACTAATAGAAGGAATTGAATAACTTGCAAAATTTGAATGTAATTAACATTTTAATATTAGAAACTTGGCTAGAAAATAGTGCTAATTTTGTATAATACCAACGTAATGATACTTTTAATGTACAAGAAAAAAAAATAAACAACCTATAACATAAACAGAATAAACTTAATATTTTGTAAACTGAAATTACCAAGAAGTAAATTTTATAATAAATAAATGTAAAATGTATAGATTAGTGAAATATAATATTGCAATATATACAATTTTATATAGATTGTAAATGCTATAGTAAAATAGTTCTGCTTGCTAAAGTTTCGTAATAAATTTGTTAACATACTAACGCGCTGTTGAAAAACAAGCGATATATTAAATTGGGCTTTGCAAACAACACGAGTCATAACGCTGGAATAACGACGCAAATAAATAGGGATTCTGAGTTTAATAACATTACTTTCAGTTTACATAGTAAATCTTTGCGCGCCATTAACTTGAATACGCTTTTATATTAACGGCACTCGTTTACACAAACCATTCCACCGCTGCCGTAATTGGGTTGCCATATTGTAGAACTTTATTTCGTTTTATTACTATTCCGTAGATATACATAATGTCATTCGATTTACTTCAACATATTTTTTGCAGGTGAAAATCGATTCAGAATACCTTTATCAGATAACATTGCCTGTAAAAATGATTTAACACTTACTTTTTTAAATATTCGTGGTACATGCACTCCATGCATTGGAGAGTGTGTTATTTTCACTCATTTACGTTCTAATATACAGAACCTTTAAAAACAATAGATAAATTTAGGAAGATTTAATAATAAGATATATAATATGAGGATACTAGCTAACTGAAGAAAGCATCATCATATTCACCACTCACACACACACACACACACACACACACACACACACACACACACACACACACACACACACACACACACACACACACACACACATACACACACACACACACACACACACACACACACACACATATATATATATATATATATATATATATATATATATATATATATATATATATAGGCCTATATATATATCAGAAAGTTATTTAAACAAATTTGAATGGATATTTGTGATATTATATACCTTCGTAACTAATTATATACATTTACCCCTCCCTCCTCTCTCTCTCTCTTCATATATATATATATATATATATATATATATATATATATATATATATATATATATATAACATAACTAAAACAGATTGAAAAAAAAAACATAAACTGGTATTAAATCAGTGTTTTATACATTTGAATCATATTGTTACGTTTTACTGAGGGTTCAATATCCCTATTATCACGCAAATTTCGACTAAATTACACTTTTATTGCTACTATCACTTACATACCCAATATTTATAAAAGCATTCTAAACCCTGTTCTAATTAGGTCTACTATTAACTACCAAGTTCACTAGTGGACTATTTACTCTTGACACACACTGTCACTGATGCTAAAGCTTTTACTCTTTTCACTACATTGTAAAACATCGTCATTTTCGCGTCTAACAACCATTTATATCAACTTGTCACTTACAGTAATGTTTCCTACTAGAGAAGTCTAGAACAATTTAGCTGTTGTTCCCTGCTCAAGTTTAATTTCGGCTTCCAATAACTTCTATCCGCTACTTCTACACGGATCTAGCATTACGAAGGGCGTACTGCTGCATCCACTCAATCGTAAAAAACTTGTACATGTCTATCGGTGTGTACGGACGCGACCTTGTTCCTTAAAATATTTATATTTTGAGGCTGTAACATCTGTACAATGTTTATTGTATGATTATAGACTACAATATATATTTCAAATGTTTTAAAATATAGTTATTAGTGTGATTCGTATCTCATATATAGTCAATTGAGTAATTTTCATTTTTATAATGTTTAAAACAACATTTATCAAAATATAAATTTTAAATTACACAGAAAGTTTTTAAAGAGAACGTTATTAAATATTAAAAATATGTTTAGAAGTACAAACTGCAATTATTTCTTACGTTAATATAGCTTGAATTCACTTGCCTCTTTTCAAATAGTGTACTTAATGTAGAAAACTGTATTTCCTAATTATTTTCACTCAGATATAATGTTTATGTTTTAATACTTTTGCAATATACTGCCAAGTTTAAATTATAATCACCGTTATTATAATTTGAACAAAAAAGTCTTTCACTATCTATCTTGTTACATAAGATAAGTTTTTAAGGGATGGTAGTTTCTACAACTCCTAAAAACAATGCATCAAAGGGCTTGTTAAAGAGCAACTAGTACATTCTAGCATTGTTTCGCACACTTTGTATCACGCTTGCTCGGATTGAGTTTCTAGCAGTTTAATTTAAATTGAAATTAGAATCACTGAGCCAAAACTATTTGGTTAGTTTTTGTCGTAAGATGAATAAGACTTCTATCTACACAAAATACACAAAGAATACATAAATGTTTTCTTATTGATACTAGAATAAATATAAAACTAATAGGCGATAATATTGATAAAAATTTCCCAACGATAATAAAATTATAGAGTGGAAAGGAATAAAATAAAATGTATCTTATCAAAGTATATGGAAGAACAAAAGAAATATAATGTGATGCTATTAATTTAAATGAATATTTTGTTTTTTCTCAGAAGATTATATACTATAACATATATATATATATATATATTTTTAACATTACATATATGACGAAACAGACATACATTTACGTTTATTGGGAAATAAAATGGATTTACGGCTGTAAATATCCGTTTTAAAAGGATATTTTATAGTTTATAAATAACTAGACATTGAAATATAGATTTTTATAAAAAAAAATTTAAAAATATTATTAAAAACTACCTATTAGATGAATGTAATTAATTCAGTGTACATCAAACTCCTAACAGGTGCATTCAAAGAGGGTTAAATCTGTGTCATAATGAAGTTAAACCAGTTCTTCAAAAGTTTATGTTTTTGTAATGTTTACTAAGTGTTGCGACTTGGTAGGTTTTTGTAGTTTTGGTTTTAATAATATCACAAGGTCATGAAAACATTTGTTATGCACTTTTAATTAAAGGAAATTTATTAAATTTTACAGAAAAACACCTTGTGGTGACAGATATAAATTTTAAAGTTATAAAAATCATTAACGATGGTCAAACCAAGAGGAACGTAAAAATTAGACTAAAGATATTTTTCCCTTATGAAGTTTAACATTCGATATCAGAAACCTACAATAGCTAAACACTGCGTGGAGGAGACGTTTGTGTTTAAAGCAGGTGACATTATCCTTTTGATGAATGTTATTAAATACAGTTTTTTGTGGCAAAATTATATAATTAAAAATATAAGAATATGATTGGAAATAATGATATTAAGAATTGTATTCTTTATAGGAATTTTAGTAAAGTATATAGTATCCCGTTTAAAAAACGTGTTTTTAAATTTATAGACTCTATTTCATAGAAACTTTGTATAGTAATAAATATAAAAAAATTATGTTAAGGATTAATAAAATCCCATCATAATAAACATATTTTAATGTACAATATTTACATCAGAATTTAGTAAGAATAAATTGTATTTTAATCATATTTCATTGTTCCCACATATAAATACATTTTATCATTCCATTATTCCCATTTATATGCAATTATGAAATTTGTGAAATTTAGGTCAATACTATTACGATATTTCGGTATAGGTTATTGTAAATATAATATTTTAATCATCAGGTATTAGTTATTTTATGGAATACTGTCAATATTACTACATCTAAGATTTCAAGCTGAAATATTATTATAAATAAAAACTAATTTGTTACACATAATATATAGTTCTACCGATAAATTGATGCGGTTTTACATCTTGCCGCTAATTACTATTTTTGGACTCAGCTAATGTAAAGTCTCAAGTTCGTTTAAGAACTCCAAATATGTCCCGTGAATTGACAATTTTAGTTTTTACCTTTCAAAAGCCGGTGACTTTTGACCAAATATTCTTTCACACGGTGGGAGAATTCTGGAGATTGTATCTTGTCATCTGTCAGTAAGGCTTTCACACTTTAAAAAATTCCTGGTTGTCATTCGTAATATTAGAGTATCACAGGCTCGAGTAATCTCTACAGAATTCAAATTTATGCACTAATTTATTTATTCGTAATTAAAAGAAAACTACAATATTTGTAGCAATGCACGAATGATAGGAGGCGTCATATTAAAGGAAATTATTATTGGTAATATGGAAAATAAATGAAAAACTTTAAGAAAGTACTTCAACATAATTTTCCAATATACCAGTTGTGTGTTGTATTCTCTGCTAATATTTTGGTTTCTTTACACACGCATGTATTTTACACGCCAAAATGTTTCACTTTATATTATGAAGTAAAACAAACTTGATTATTGGAACAATGTGTAAAAATAAATTCCATTAACAATGGGAAAACATATTACTTTCGTCACAAAGGTTACAAAACACATTATTAGCAGCCACACAATATTTATGATTAACTCTTTTATCTTTTCTATGTTCTATTTAACTCCACCTACACATAAAAGGACAGTTTATGTGTACGAACTTGTTTGAACTTGTTCAGTTTAATTAAAATCACTGTGATTTTAACCGATTGGATAACCAATATAATTGCAAAAAACAAACAATTTTGACAGAGATCAAGTTTAAAAGGAATATAATTTATAATCCTAGAGAATTTGTAAATAAAACATTGACGCTGCAATATATAATAATTAAGTGTAATACAAAATATTAATGTTTATTGAAATTAACAGTAAAAAGTTAAGTTTACGCAAAAAGTGATAGCTGAACAATAAGTAAAAAAAAAAAAAAAAAAAAAAAAAATTATAGATTGCCTGATTCAAATTTCTTAGTCTAAGATAATTAGTTAAAAGTTACGAATCCGGATGGGAGTAAAGGTATCGAAGTGGGGTTTTTCGCAAAATGTTCGTGGTGTTGTGTAGAAAAAAAATGTAATTTTCATGCATTCGGTACAAATGCAATAAAAAGGGTTAAAAATGCATAAAATGCATTTATTATATGCATTAAAAAATTTTGCTTTATTAAAAGTACATAAAAACTATTTCTAGAGGTTTTTGAAGACGCTGAGAACGAATATCGAGTTTATAAGTCGATACACCATTCGAAAATGCATTTTAAATGCGTTTTATGCATTTCTTTATGCACTCCAAAAAATGCATTTTTTATATGCATTTTAATTTTTTTAAATTTAAAGTACATAAACACTATTTCTAGAGGTTTTTGAAGACGCTGAGAACGTATATCGAGTTTATAAGTCGATATACTATTAGAAAATCCATTTTAAATGCGTTTTATGCACTGTTTTACGCACTTCAAATTGTGTAATCATAAATTTTATTATGACATAGTTAAAGGGTTAAATTAATATTTTTGTCATTACTTTTCGACTTTTATTTAAGTCAAAATGATTCACATTTCATCGCAAAAATTTTTATTACAATTTTTAAAAAATAATATATTTAAAACCAATTTTTTATTCTGACCGATATAAATGAAATTTAAGTTTCCCAAATTTATATTTTTTTTCTACAAAATGAAAAATCTTTACTTTAATTCGAAGCAATTGGTTATTCTAAGCTTTACTCTTGATACACAAGGTTATTCTAAAAGGATGTTATGTAAGAAATTATTTTTTTTTTTTTTAAAAATTATATATAATTTCCCATCAACGATTTTAAAAACCATGAAATGAAAATTAAAAAAAAATATTTTTTGGAGTGCATAAAAAAGGCAAAAAACTCATTTAAAATGCATTTTTGAATGGTGTATCGACTTATAAACTCGATATTTGTTCTCAGCGTCTTCAAAAACCCCTAGAAATAGTTTTTATGTAGTTTTAACAAAAACAAATTTTAATGCTTATTAAAAATGCATTATATGCATTTTTAACACTTTTTATTGCATTTGTACCAAATGCAAGAAAATTACATTTTTTCTACACAACACCACGAACATTTTGCAAAAAAACCCCACTTCGATACCTTTACTATTATCAGGATTCGTAACTTTCAAAAAAAGTTAGCTATTTTTCCTCGACTATTTTCTTTTTTGACAAAACTATAGTTAATTTGTATTTTTATTTGGTAACATGGCTAAAATGACTGAGTTCTTTACAATGAAAATAATGTTATTTTCTTCGAATACTAATAATAAATTGGATAAAAATGTATTACTTATAGAGAATTTATTTTTATATTCTTACCAACGTTTGTAATTTTATTTTTCTCCTCTAAAAGTGTTAGGCAGCGGTGCAGTCCAACTTATTAGAAGTAACTCTTTAAAAATGTTTGGGGTCCTAGTTAAAGCGAATCAAATAGAAATCACAAAGGGTGAACGATAATTAAATACTAAAATAGTTATCAGTATTATCCTCTAATAGCAGGTACATAAAGAGGGAAGAAGGGAGATCTAAACATAGAGATCGGATTATCTACAAAATTCAAAGTTCACAACCTAGCAAATATTGAAAAAAAAAGTTTTATTAAAACAATCTACATTGAAATTCATATTTTAAATTAAGGAAAATCTTCATCAGATTCTGATCAATTTGAAATAGATCTCTGCTGTAGATGCAAACGTAACTAGAGAAAACCTAGAAAAATATTCTGAATTGATTCTCAATGAATATTCTCCACCTAAGTAGGTTGAGGTTGATTAAAAGAGAGGAAGATTTCGAGAGGAAAATAAACCGAATATTGTAATGAGGATTTGTTTTCTTACACTAGTCATTTTATTCTATTTTTATAAATTGCCAAGCAATATATAAATAACGATAAGCTACATTGCAAGTACGTATCTATATATATTTACTGGTATACCTCATTCCTGGTAATATTGTTTATCTTAATTTAATAGAATATGTATATATATATATATATATATATATATATATATATATATATATAAGATTTATTTGTTTATAAAAGAATAAATATCTCACATTTAATTTAAACTTACAGAATTTAGATGACGCAGTTACATTCCTTTCAGGGTATAAACATATATCAGTGAAATATTTGTTTTCAAATATTCGTATATAGTTAGAATAATAAATTAGTGCTTTTTATAAGAACTATTGAATGGCCAGTGTATATTAATATTGAAAAAATTAAATCACAACCGTCAATGTAAAAAAACCTCATAAACGTTAGCTCTATACATAAAATTCAATGAACCAATAAATTGACTGATAGACTGGTCAAGGCACAGCCAAAACTGTTGAACAAACTTAGAAGTTTGAGGATGCATTCCTATTAGAGCGTAAGAGCATAGTAACAAAGGATTTTACAAAATATAGTTTTTTCTAACTAGCAAATAAGGAAAACAATTGAAATCAGAACACTTCCCTTATTAACTTATTTGGCATTAGGACATGAATCGTTGTGCATATATGGCTCAAAATCATGGAAAATAAGTTGCAAATAACACATCATACACGCAAAACCTTAGCCGAGTTACGAGAACTGATGAAAATGTCGAGATATTTAAAAAGATGCTTACTTTACAACACACATTACCGTAAATATTAACTGGAACATTTAGTAAATAAGCTTAATGACTGTATGATTAGGCAAACAAAAAAAAAGGAATTTGAGCTTTTTAATACTTTGTGTAAAATTAGGATAAAAAATGAATCATGATGATAAATAAATAGAAGCATGTTAAATAAATTATAAAAGGACAAGGCTATATTTTAGATTAACAAAAACTATGTAGTGAATATTAATGAAAAAAGGAAAGGTTCCAGAACAGAAAAGAAAAACGTTTTGAAATCTATATCAGAGAGAAACGAGGACACGAGGAATTAAATCCAAAATAATTGCAGGAGTTCCTGAAAGTAGCTACCTATCCACGCGTATTAGTCCTCCTACTAGGATACTTAATTTCCAAAAAGTGCATTTTATATTGTCAACTACATAAAGCTCAAATCAAAGTTGACCTTAACTCTTAAGTTTCCTTGATAAAAACCTCCTTGAAATGATGCAAGTTTTTCAAGTAAATGTTAAACCATTCGTGTGCATCCATATGGACGATTGATTTAGAAAATGCACAGTGTACTGATTTATGAGATTCAGCATTTATATTACCGGAATACTTATGACATATTAAATAACCTTTTGAACTACAATAATTTCTAACCACTGATTCAAAGTAATAAATTTTAAAGCTTCTTACAAGCCAACAATGAAAATGTCATGAATGAAATTTAAACGCTATTCAGCCCAAATTGACACCGACAAAGAAGAAAATATAAGCTAGGTACATGTAGTTGTTTAAAGCGAAATTCATCTTAAAGAATAAAAATAATTGGAATTATATATCTTATCTAAATGATCTCATTAATGTTTTAATAATCTGATTTAAAATATCTAAAAATGTTGCGTAGAGAAAACAACATGTTTCTACAACAATATTATTGGTCTAAAAATTTAAAATTCATTTAGTACTTGTAGGAATATTTTTTTGGAACTAGATGTGGTATATTTAATATATTGTTAAACAAGTAACTGTTTTTAAATGTTTAGAGTAATTTGTGGTCATTTAATTGGAAACATCTTGATGTGTGCAAGTGTTTGGGGAATTGCAAATATGAAAACTATTAAAATTCTATTGGGGACCCCTCATGTATCGTGGAATACACTCAGTATGTATTTCTAACAGATTTTCATATATTACTCAGAACGATATTTTTGTAGCGGAGATGTTATAAAAATTACCAACAGACAATAAATTTCGAGTTCATTGAAAAGCAATAAATTTATCGCTTGCATTCAGATATATGAATAGTATAATCAGATGAAAATAAAATTAAACATTTACTTTAAGCTAATCAGTCTTTTAACCATTTCGGATTAACAGATTTTATAAATATTTTAACTAATAATCTAACTTAAATATTTCAATAGATATGACATAAAAGATAGCTGATTTGATAAAAAGTAAGCTGATTTAATGCTGTGTAATAAAAATAAAAGACATAGTTGTGATTTTAGTAAGAAGCTAGTTCAGCAAATAATTAAGGAATTTAATATTTGATTTTAAATTTATGAATCGCCATGAGGAAAAAAGGGATATTCTGATATATTATTATAATTTGACTTAAGCTATTCCAGAGAAATAATAACGAGTTTTTTTGTAATAAAATACTTATAATTAACTCCTTGAATATTCCAACATATATTCCAAACGTATATGCATATATTACTCGCATATCTTTTGATATCACTCACAAGAGGAATAACAATATTAAGCATATTGATATGATTGTTTCTTTATAAACTAAAAATTAAATAATGTTGAATGAGCGAAACATTAAGAAAACTGTGCAAGAGAAGAATATACCGACACTGACTTTCATCCAGACGGTCACGTTTTTCATTATCAATTAAAAGAAAATACTTCTCACTGCAAACTAAATAGAAGTGTGAGTGTAGATGGAAGTAGGAGGGGTTTGTATTTGTCTCACTAAAATGTAAAAGTGTTACTTTAGTTACACATGGGCATCAAAACGTTACTTGTAACCTATAAATAAAGCAAAGCGCCTATTTTAGTTTTTTTTTGTAAGCCAATTAAAGCATATCTTTTTCAAGAGGACCGATATTTCTTAATTTTATTATTCTCTTTACTTAATAAGCAATGAAACCCATTTGGTCAATATGTGTCCTCTATACTTCAGTCTGTGGTTTTGACATTTTAGATAACACGGGCTTCTTTATATTCAGAATTTGAATGAATGTATCAAATAAATATGTTTGTCGACAGAAGTAAAACTATGGGGAACAAAAAAATAGAACTAACTAAAGACTGACACATGAATATATGTAGGTTATACTATGTGAATTAATATTTTTTTTTAGACCTGACATAAAGACATTGTTTACATTATATCACTGTATTCTCAAGTTTTATTTAAACTGAAGCCACGTTAATATATATCCTAATGACAACCTTAAGTTTATAGTAAAGTGTATAGTAATGACAAATAATAAAAAAATTTGTAAAACCCCAGCTGTAAATATGTGTACTGAGCAATCATTTGTTACATCAAGACATTTGTTAATAACTTTAAAGGATAGAGAAATTATTACGGAATCGATTTTATAAAAAAAATAACCTATAATCACTATTTGATTATTTGGTAAACAATCCTGCGTATTTTATAAAATTTGATGCAGTTATTATTTACAGATTTGATTTTTAAAATAATACTTTACCACTTCAATTCTGGTTGTGGTAAACACAATGACTTCATAATGAAATATTATGAATAAATTAGTAATAATGCATCCAAATAAGACTTACCTCTGAAAAAAGTAAATGCTAATAGATACAGTTCAAATTATGCTAATAGTATAACAAAAATATAAGCGATAATATAATACAAAATAATAAAAATATAATGAATTGGTTATCTTTCTAACTAATACTTTATAATATGTAATTATATATATTGTGCAATACTTCATAATGTTAATAAAATATCGAGATTGTTTGAAAGAACTAATAAATTATGAATGTATGAAAGTAACAGAGACCTAAATAATAGGTCTAAAAATTATAATAATAATAATTAAATATGGTAGAATTCTTACAAATTACTGTAATTTGTTTATTAAATGACTGGAAAATTAAAATACTGTAAAAAAATTATGAACTATGGAATCCCCAATTACTGTTTATTTTCTGTTGAGCTTAGTTTCAATTACATTTCTAATTGATAACTGATAAGAAGAAATGAGAATTATTACTATGAGAAATAATAAAAAAGTCATAATAAATATAGAAGTCATAAAAGGAAAAATAACAATCACCGAGTGAGGTGCGGGCGATTGAGTTGGAAAAGTTAGTGCGAAGGAGAATTGAAATGATATTTCAAAAATATAACAACAAAATTTGGCAAATAAATTCTTCTCATAATATAGTAGCTATAATAATAAAATGTATACTTACATCAACGTCAAATCCTATTACAAAACACATTTTACATCAAGTAACGATTGCAACCAAGTTGCAAAAGAGACTACTAAGTAAAGTACTAGACGACGTCGTCATTAAAACCTATCGCAAAACACATTTTACATCAAGTAACGATTGCAACCAAGTTGCCAAAGAGGCTACTAAGTAACGTACAGTACACGAGAGAGGTTTTTTATTAGTTTCAATATATACAGAATAATATTAAATTTTAATAAAATAAACAAATTATTGCATTATTGGATTTTAGAAGAAGAACAAAATTTAGTTTAAATTTAGGGCCTAATTAAAAAACTTTGATTTTTTAATTATCTTTTTAATCATAAGTTTGGTTAGGATGATGTATATATATATATATATATATATATATATATATATATATATATATATATATATTTATGTATAAAAACTTATTTCTGATTTCAATTTTTGTATAGTTTTTGTAAATTTAATGAAAAAGTTTTATAAACTTACTTAAAATTATATTTAAGTTGAAACTGTCAGGATAGCTGAATATTTCGTAACTTAAATACTATAAGAAGGAATATAATTAGCGTAAACGTTATTTCCACAACTACCTGCAATAGGGAAATTTTACACTCATTTACACCTACAAAATCTCAAACATTTATATGAAATACAAAGTCCAAGGTATCTCTTTTCACATATGTAATATTAAAAGTTATTTAAAATATAAATATTGCCGTGTCAGCATTTTTTAATATACTCAAAAAAGAAAAAACTTGTAGGAAAATATAAATAATAAATATATAATACAAATAAACTAATTGTTTTATAAATATGATTGTCAATGAAATAGTTTTAGAAAAATAAAAATAAAACACTTATATTTTTGTCACGTATGCCTATTTAACTAAATAATATAAGAAATAATACACTGAGATATATAATACATTATTTGTCAACATGAATCTAGCTCATGGACTGGCACCAAACAGATTTGCTGGTAAAAGGTGAATTTTTATTTTAATTTTTAGTGTCATACCAGGCCAGAGCAGTGTTTTATGCTTACTTTAAATGATACATACAGCATTTATTGTTTATACTTAAAGTTTTCGATGAAACACATTTTAAATGGATTAAATGTTAATCTAGTTTCAAACGACATTTTAGAAAACGTTCAAATAAGAATATTATTTTTGGTTTTTGCCAGCGACGAAAACTGGAAACATAAAAATAAAAAAAATGTTTTGATGAAAACATTTTAAACTTGTAATTAGTTCCTGCTGAATTAAGTCGTTAACTTGTGTCTGACTTCTAATTTACTCAAATGTCGCTATGTGTTACATTTCTGCCGGGAGTTGAGTGCCGTTTAATGTAACCATTTACGTCGTAATTGGAAAATAAAAGGCAAATTCAAGCAAATATAGCTCATAATTGCCTTCACATATATGAGATAATTTTTTGATATTGTCATGCACTACTTTATAACAAAAAATTTAACTTTTAGTTAAAAAGTTTAAATAATATAAATAAAACGGAATTATTTATTACTAAGGATCAATTACAAGCCAAATGTATTCTGTAAGATCTTAAATTTCAAAATGTATTAGCTATTAAATGCACACAAATATGTTTAAATAATTGCAGGATTCATCGTTAAACCCTTTGTTAATTGGTATATTAGTTCTCAAAGTAAATATAATTTAAATGAAAATATATTTCAGGTATTATAATGAATTACATTGAATTACATGGATTTTCATGAAGGTATTCATGAATGGATTTCCATGAGGTATTACATGAATTTTCATGTAATTTTCGAAAAAATCGATTGCATAAAATTAATTTTTGGAATAATAATAATGTTTTACGTTTTTGTCTTATTTATAATATTGAGAATGGGTAGTTAAGTTGTGAGATTAGGCCTATATTCATTTTTACATTAATACAAACTAGTAGTTTTAAATAGATAGTTTAAACAAAATTTGTATACATAGGGCTAATAAAATATTTTGTATATACATTTCGGTGTAATTATATGTAAGATTTTTTGTTATATGTAATGTTATACAAAAATTAAAGATTCTTACATGATGATTTTGATTTATTAGCAGGTTATATTTAGAATCGATCAAAATTAAAAAGACTTTAATGATATGCAACATGAGTCAACTATTATAATAAAGTGCAGAAACATAATTGCTATAAATAATAATAATTTTGAATTAATTTGTTAAAAGTTTACACAGACTATTTGATGTTATTAAACCACCTTATTTTTCTATATAGAAAATAATCTATTTGTTTCATAGGAGTAACTTTAAATTTAAAAAATACATTTTTCCTATTTGTTATATAATTTAGTTATATAACAAAATATAATATTTCATTAATTAAAAGAGAGGTATGTTATTGTCTAATTTTAATAAGCTGTGGAAATAAAAATTAGTCAAAAACTGCGTTCGTTAATGGTAATTAAAAAACATAAATGTTTACAACCAGCAATAACTTATCGATTCCTTAGTAAACGTCCTGTCAACCTTGTAGACTAACCTAACCCATTGATTTATTTTCTCTACATAATACTCGAAAATATTTCCTGGCAAATTATTCCAAACAAGGCAGGTGTCTTTTAAGGTATCCCGAGTAGGTTCATATTTGCACGTTGGCTAAGTGGATTTTGTCGGTAGGAGGGTTAATAAAGAGACGAGGTAGGATGATTTTTTGGTTTTAGTATGGTAGGAAATTGATGTTTTACTTGTGGGTGACGTGAAGTTGACCGTAGAGTGTATTCACGCGTCAATAAGAGGGCGTAATAAAGTATTGGCTATAGGTAAGCTACAGATAGAATGCTAATACTGAACTTAACGATTAAACTAAGTTTATAGAAATGACGAAAACATTACAAATCAACAACATTTACAACGCCGCTGGAGTTTACAAACTAACTTGCAGTTCGTACCCCAGTTTTTACATGGCGTAGACAGGGAGGTCTTTTCACAAACAACCAAGAACATATAAACGCACTAACAACCAATAATTAACAATAAAACTTCCCCGATCATATCAAGTCCACAAAACATAGCATCCAACCTACAAATTCTTTATAAACAACACAAGAATAACCAACGTTACAAAACCGAACAATACGAAATATACAAACATTTCAAACTACACCCTACACACATACTCAATACAAAATTACATTATAGCTCATACACACATTTTGACATCATAACTCCTAATGCTCACAAAGTACACCGACACCCCGACCATAAGACTCGACCCCCAACTTAACACCCTAACCCTCGAAAACCTAGAGATCAATTACCGTTTGACTTGACTATGGGAAACACTTCTCGAAACGGCCATCCTCAACAAATATAAGTAAGTGCTAATATAGGCAAGCTTGTAAAATTTCTTCATTATCCTTTTATTATTTCAACTTCGTCTTCCAAATATTGATTCCTTTTAACTCCGACTTCCTTTGTTAGTCTTTTCAACTCCCTTTGACATACCGTGTTATATATATATATATATATATATATATATATATATATATATATATATATATATATATATATAACACAGTAAGTCGGAGGAAGCCGGAAAGCTTACCACGGGAAGTCGCAGTTAGATTAATCAATCCCTGGTAGTCGAGGATGAAATGGTAAAAGCATAAAGAAGAAGTTCCTCAGTCATCTTGGAATCCAATCGAAGCACGCCGGCCCGAGCGAATGCACTAGAACGCTGAAGATCGTTCAAACTACTTCAACGTATACTTAATTATCAATTGAATAGTTACTTGAATTACATTTTTGTAAATTTAAATTTAAAGTCAATCAAAGTTGATTAAACTAATGGACATAACGAAATGTTTTTTTAAGCCTAGATTTATGAAAATTTAATCCGTTCAAATTAATTTGTTACCGATTTGACACCAATGAATTTATTAATAAACTATGTAAATGAGCGATGACGTAGGGACATTTAATGCTAAATTTATATAATATTATTTTAACAATTTTTAAAGCAATTTTATGTTGAGGTGATTCCAGTAGGAGACCAGATGATATTTTAAGTTTTATATATATATATATATATATATATATATATATATATATATATATATATATATATATATATATATATATATATATATACACAATGTTCAAAGTGTCAGCTAGTCTAACATATAAAAATGAATGTTTGGGTGTATGTATATATGAGCCTAATGCGTTACTAAACCACTGATCCTATCACCATGAAACTTTGGGAAATTGTTGAGTACATTCCTTGGAATGCTTCATGTACTTTCTGTACTTTCAAAGCAATTTCTGTTTAAATATGCCTCCCACAGGTTTTCGATTTTTTTCAACAGAATATACTGTGTACATGGTCATTTGTTTAATATTTCATTGAATTCAATCAAATTGTGGTTGCTATGCAACGGTAAACAATCAATATATTGTCGAAATGTATGGGAAAATAGAAACAGAACGACTTCTCTAGATTCGATTGAATCAAACGAAGTTGTGTTCAGAAGAATACATTCATTTAAGTAACACAAATGGTAATGGCAACGTAAATATCAACGAATTGAGAAAACTGTTCATTCGACTCAACACATTTACGGGATTATATATATATATATATATATATATATATATATATATATATATATATATATATTAAATTGAAATAAACACATTACAAACTTCAGAGTACTTACTAAAGCTTCACACAAGCAACATTGATAGAATTATTAAAATTAATACATTAAAAAAAGTAATAGTTTTGTATAATTTAAATTTCATTTACGCCAAAAACAGTATTTTCAGCGTTATTTGTGAACAGTGAAAGTGTACATCAAACAAATAGCCTTAAAGTTTCTTTACTAGTAAGAGATTCCAAAACCCTAGTATTTATTTATAATATTACTTTATTTATAACTCAACACAAATTTACATAAATCTACTATCGTGATATTAAATCTTAATTTGTAACGTGCAATTTGTGTATAAAACAATAACGCCAACAATTGCGAGTACACTGCATTAGAAGTCACGGACAACCTAATTAACTGGATCCCAGAAATCAACCTGTACCTGACAACCTTCCCCAATAAACACACTCTAGAAATTACCAGTCGTAAGGCAACTACCACAGTAACACTTCAAGGAATATACTTAATAAAAACTAATAATGATTCGGTCTTTTTCAACGGCATGAAACTCAGCCACACGTTGCAACATCTGGAGGTCACCCTATTCTCATGGACACATCCAAATTGCAATTTACGATAGATAAAATGCCAGATAAAAGTAAAACGACTGGAGTTGGACAAAGTAAACACAGAAACCATGTTATGAATTAATCCAAATATGGGAATAACCCATCACATTAGTATATGGACTATTGCCCTTTATAGCACCCTATTCAGCGGCTTGATATACTTCGAATTCATCAAAATGACGAAGAGGAGTTCAACAGATGCCGAAACTTCGCCAATCCCTGAAGTTTTATTTTGGGATGGAGGAGTTATGTGAATTATGTAAACTTAACTGAATTCAATGATTACTAAAGTAGATTCCTGCTTACGTACGTTTTACGTAAGCTAGACGTTTTTATTAAGTAGCTGGTAAAACAGCTTTAGCTTTAGTGTGTAGCAAACTCTAGAAGAGTACAGTCGTCTCCACTCCAACTGAATGTATATCAGTTGTATTTTGTTAAGCTAAATTAATGTAACGGTTTTCAAAATTAAATGTTTCTTACTTAACAAAGGTCTATAAAAATAAAATTATTTTAAAAAACCTTTCAAGCTTAATAAAACACGTAACCTATATATATCATGTGCTTTTTTTGTTAAATATTTATTTAACAGCTTAAACAATACTCACTCCATTGGCAGACTGAGTTTCTTCACCTGTTGAAGCTCTTGATATAATATCATCATGAAATTAACGAAATGTTTCGATAAATTAATAAATAAATATAGTTGTTTATGAAATGTATTTGAATATATTTATATATTGCAGCATTTTAACCAAGTAGTGTTACTTTGGTTAAATGTAAAGACACGATATATGTGATCTTCATTTATGTATTTGTATTAATAACCTTTCCTTAAAAAATAAATATTTATAAAATATAAACAAAAACGTATGCTAATACTGTTATAGTGCCCTAATTGACACTTTTAATTACGTATCCCGAGAATTAAATTACTTACAAAAATGGTTTTCCGATGGCACATATGTGTTACAAGACAAGATAGCACCGAAGTAACGTCCATATAAACCAAAAAAAAATCTCATTTTCAATTTCTATTTCTCTACATATATATATTTCAAAAATATATGTGGATCTAATATATATATATATATATATATATATATATATATATATATATATATATATATATATATATATATTAAAGCTATAATTTATAAAAAACCTGTAAAAGAAAGTTCACTAGAACAGGTCAAATAAAGTAAACATTCAAAAATTGTTTATATTTCAATATTAGTAGTTATTAGTTTTATCTAGATTAATAACGTATAGTTTTACAGATTGCACAATGAAAAGGTTTTAAAATAGAGTTTAGTTGAATGGTATGAGAGCTCAGTTGACTATTAAATATAAGAGTTTCAGGAATAACAGAATTCACGCGAATTTCATTGTTTGTTTGGTAAATTTTAGATTTATTTCGAACACTGAATTCTAATCCAATCGTTAATTTAATTATTTAAAATGGTTTATTCGTGCGTAAACAATGTTTCAATCGAGTGAGTTATTATTTAGGCGTTCTTTGGTGAAAAATAGAAGCATAATAATTTCCGATTTCCCTGGTGCACAGCATCTCTGAATAAATTATGCTTTCCCTCAATATGGAGTGGCAACACAATTGTAGCGCAGAATCACACATTTCCACACATTTTTAATTGATAAATATAATTTGTACATTTAATTTATCCTATAACACAAATGTTTACACCTTTTAATAATAATTAGGGAATATTTTTAGGTAAACTAACTCACAGCCAATAATTTACTTTATCTTGACACAATTTATTGTAACTCCATGTTATCTCCATGCCAATATAGTCCTAAGTTCATCATTCATGACAAAGTGAGGACTTATGAAGTTTCATTGTAATGAATAATCAGTGATATGTAAGTTTGAATATTAATTTGAGTAAAAATGCAAATTATTTTATTCATTGTAAAATCTAACATGTTATCATTACTTCATAGCGTTCCATATTTTTCGTCTTTCAAAATTAGTCTGGTTTTATTTAAGACGATTTTTTTTGAAATTGTAACATAACTTTGCCTTCTGCATTTTTTCCAAAGTCGATGAACTTTGTATGTGAATTTTGACCTATCTTATATTTTTCTTAGTTGGTTTCTATCTCTTTAAAATCAATGAAATATCTCCCCCTTTAAAAATGGCATTACTTTATAAATTTCCTTTGAAATAGGCTGTTTATAGCACATATATAGCATATATCCTGTTTATAGCATATATGTATATATATATATATATATATATATATATATATATATATAAAGAACATAAGTCAAAATACAAATACAAGAATTATAATTGAATTTACAATTCAATTGTTTATAATTTCAATAATTATATATATATATATATATATATATATATATATATATATATATAAACATATATTCTTACCTAAGAAATTTTGTATTTTTAAATTTAAAATAGCCCTTGTAACGGTTAAATTCTGAGTGTAGCCCCGTTGCAATTAAAAAAACAAAAATTTCCCTTGTACTTAAACTCACATTCTCTATAACCATAAAATGAAATGGATTTTTATTTACATATTCTTACTAAATGCTAATATTTACTACTTAGATTACATAACTTGTTAGTTTGCTTAATGCTATATGTCCTTTACTCTCTATGCAAGTATCACTTCCTGCAGTTCTTTCTTGCATCATCCTATAATAATGCACATTTTATAAAAAGCTCAACACAGATTTTTACACACATTTTCACAACATATTTCACTGAAATTTTGCATCCACTTTACACCTTCTAAACTGTTGTTACCTTTTTCTCTAAATTTATAAAGATAATATTTACATGTCCTTTTGTAATATTATTAAATATCTTAAGTGTTTAAATATTAGGTAAAATAACGGTAGCAAATAGATAATCTTCTAATAATTGGGAGAAATTATTTAGAAAACTGAGAAAATCTAATAAAATACATTTAAAATCTCATTTAAAATTTCTTGACTTCTATCTTTGTAACAAACATTCGTGATTACTGAAAATCCATATTTAAATTAGTGAAATGTAATTAACTTTTAAATAATGAACGGAAGTGTTTCGTTAAATAACAACAACAAAGATGTCATTAGAAGTAGTAGATTAAAGTTGTTGTACATATAGAATAAAGCATAAACATAAGAAAAGTGACGATTTTGTATATTTATTAATAATATAATAAATATTAGGATATATAGACCTTCGAGAGAGAGAGAAAGAGAGAGAGAGAGAGAGAGAGAGAGAGAGAGAGAGAGAGAGGGAGAGAGAGAGAGAGAGAGACAGACAGACAGGCAGAGACAGAGACAGACAGACAGACGTTTAGTATAGCTATCTCCCAACGGTAGTCGCCATTTACCAAATGGGACGGACGGAAACAAAAAAAGGGAGCATCCTCTTGGATGTTAAAATGAATTCACACCAACGTGCGAGTCAGCTGAAACAGGTGAAATTTGACAAAACATTTAACCCCAGTTTAGAACTAGAAGGAATAGATATCACCATATATATATATATATATATATATATATATATATATATATATATATATATATATATATATATACAAATATCTATATAAATATTTAAAAATATGCAAAAAGTAAAAAAAAAATATTTTTAACTCTTCGTGAAAAACAACTAAGCTATTCAGCTGTTTAATCAAATGCTAGTATACATAAACACAATATAAAAAAAAATGTATAAAATTATGAGTAAAGCCTATATATATATATATATATATATATATAGAATATATCTTCCAAAATGTATACAATGAATACATGTTTAATTATAACTTTCAAAAAATCAAAAATATTTGTTTGGTACTACCCTTACCCTTTAGGTAACTAAGTTCTCGTAAATTAATTTTGTATTTGTAAAAGATATAGTAGCATCTTCATTATATTGCAAAGTAATTTTAATCTCTGTGTGTCTTTATATTTGATTACTAATCCTTTAATTGAAGATGAAAACATCTTACCTCTTAAAATCAAATTTAAAATAGGTTTATAATAGGTATCAATTAATTATAACCATTTCGAAAAAGTTTATAATCATGAAAAGTCTAATATTCGGCTATATTTATATGTCGAAAAAACTAGAATACATCCACAAGTTTTTTAAAACAAAATTTAAAATTTTTTAACATGAATGAACCATATCACAAATTATTTGTTTACAGTTTAAATTAGTGGACTGATTTATTTTTATTATTCATCACTTTTATTATTCTTACCATAGCAAAATTTACTATTTTGTTTATGTATTATTTATTTAAAAAGTGTAGAGAAAGTCACGCGTTTATAAATGATATATCAATTTAGTTAAACAAGTGAGTATGAACTCAAGAACAAGAAGTACAGAACTCCTATGTTCCATTTTAACTCGAAGAATGATGTACTACATTTAATTTTAAAATGTAAATACAATCATGCCCTACTGGTGGCCTCCGTTTATTAAAGGAACGGTTTAACAAACCAGCAAAGAGTATCTTCTTGGGGGTTTATTTGGATTCCAACTTACTGTAGCCCTGAAAGCCCTCGACCTCAACCCAGTTTCGAACTGTATCACTGCTTGTAATATTCTGCCATAGAACAAGTCACTGAGGTTTTATGAAAAAAAACCTAACTTCGTGACAACTGACCTTTTAGGGTAATATATCCCGAAGAAGGATTACTGTGACTTCATTACAGGTTAGTAACCATTGTATAGGTTTAGGTAGGATGGTTAAATTATGAAATAAAAGTAAACCTAAATTGATACTTAGGAAAAATATATTTTAAAAATTTCATTACTTTTTAGCTGTAAGATATTATTTATTTTATACATTGTGTGAACATTATAAAAATTTTATATTCATAAAAAACATTTTTTAAAACTTCTATTTAAAACTCTACTTACAGGTTGTCTAAGCTACTCAGCTGTCAATTGAAATACATAAATACATTATTATCTTATAAATAAACAAATATATATATATATATAAATACATAAATAAAGTATATATATATATAAACTACCTCTAAGCCATTTGCATGAAACATATTTTGAAAAATACATGACCTGAATTAAACAATACACCATTAAATACCTATATAATGATACTATTGTATACGTTCTTGTAAAAATAATAAAGTACTGAAAAAAACTATATTTTAATAGAAAGAAGGTTATATGTATATAAAAACAAAATGGAAAAACACTTGGGTATATAAATAAATAAATAAATAAATAAATAAATATATATATATATATATATATATATATATATATATAGTGATCGTGTGTGTGATAATATATATATATATATATATATATATATATATATATATATATATTTATATTTATATATATAGTGTTCGTGTGTGTGTGTGAGACAGAGAGAGGGGGGAGGTAGGTTAAGAGAATAAAGAATCATTCTACTTCGATCTGTACAAAGGTTCTAGAGCTATTCATAGATAAATGATTAAGTAATTGTATGATATGGATAGTCGATCTACTGATAGGTTGAACACCGAACCAGAAATAAATCAGTATCTATTAAACGAAGTTAAATTTAAAAAAATGTAGATCCAACTGAAAATGTTTTTAAAAATATGAATTTCCATTTCCTACAAGCCACATGTTTAAATGCAGTTTCAGGTAGTAACAACGGTATTTAGGATATTGGAAAATACTTTGTTGGAAATAAGAATAAGGTGAGGAACATTAAGTCTTTTTGAGTCCAAAAACAGAATATTGAATTAGGAAGGGGTACTTTTATATTTTTAATAGGATATAAACATAACGAAGGATGATTTCATCTAAAATATCTCTTTGATAAAAATCCCTATCAAGTAATTAATATCAGTTTGTCAAAGACACGCCTAACTAAGTTTCTTCTATAAATCCAGATTTTAAATGTAATAACTTTTTCTGGATTGTTACATTCACTCTCTAGGATTTTATGGCATACATAAGATACATAGCAAATAACTGGGATTAGTTTCGAGTCTGTCTCTGAGTAGTAGACACAAACATTTCTTCATTCTGTACTGTATTGTGTTCATTGGTATTTCATTCATTTTTATTATTGACCAGTCTACTTCTACGTTCTACAGCTCATTTAAAGATATCTTCAGAAAATGTGATTAAATCCATTCCATCTCCTTCAATGTCATGTTTATCATTCCGTAGTGTAGCCTCATCACTCGCTAGGTGACTGTAGTATAAACTACATACTTGTGCTGTTTATAGAGCTTTGTAATCCATATATTAAGCTTAGGACTTTGATCAGTAGATCAATACGTACTTTACAGAACGTATCTTTAATATCATCAGAAAAAGCCTCTATTGCAACAAACTATACCTTGTGATCGAAGAAGTTTTTCAGGACAACATAACAAAAAACAGACTTTGACACGGAATGTCCAATAAATGAAATTTTAAAATAATTCCTTTATTTGTCCCTTATAACAAAAACGAAAGTTTATAAAATCAATGTTTCCTTATAACCTAGAGAACGGAGGTATATAACATTACAATTTTGTTATTCTAAAATATAGCTACAAAATATTATATAATTCCAACTGCATTTGAGATAATATGTTTTTAATAAAAAGACATGAAACTTTATTACTATTTTACAGTTGCCTATATTATCCATTGTATTATGCATTATTTAGGACGCACGTTTCCGGGGATCTGTCCCATTGTCAACTTTTGTCCATTAAAAGTATAGCTACACAAAAATAAATAAATAAATGTAACTTTAAAAGTTTAAAAGGATTGAAATATTGAATGAATCCTATGAATTTATATCCCTAAGCATATTAGAAATAACTAGGATTTTCCTTATCCTTCCCCATTATCTTCAAAGTATTCAAAGATTATTTTGGGTTTAAAAATACATAGGGTAAAAACATCAATTGGGATCATATAACAATATTTTTTAAAATAAAAATCGTTTTAAAATATTCTGTATCTGTTTGGTTTTGATTGTGTGTATTACGTTTCTCCGATATTTGTCTAATGGACAAATATTGTCTAAGTATAGAAATGCCATACATGCAGACCAAATACTATATTGGCAACTGCTATATACTCTTCTTGGCACATGTTCAAGTACTCGTTTATAGCAAGTCTTGAAACGAAATATTTTTTATACTATGGCAATTATTTACACTAGCAGAGTCCTTTTTACGAGTTGGATGTATATTTGTATAAATTTAATTTGTATTTGGGTTGAATCTAATTTATTGTATTTAAACCCCAATAAATATATCAAACTATAGTTTATAAAGTGACCGAATATCGACTTGAAAAACCAAGAGAAGAAAAAGCTTCAGCTTACAACATGCATTTTATTGGTAAAGTATAACTAACCTTGAAAGATGAGTAACAAACATTTAATACTCCAGTTTAGTGGTGGTTAAAAGTGTCATTTACAGGTGATTACAAGCACATTGTTGTTAAGGGAGTTTTCTAAATAAAAGTTTTATATGAAATTTATAAATAAAAATAAGCATATGTGTTAACCAGGGACTATAAGAATGTCAATGCAAAATTTCAGCTCAATGGGTCCTGTAGTTTTAACGTGATTGAGTAACACACCCACCCACCCACACACCCACCCACACACACACACACACACACACACACACACACACACACACACACACACACACACACACACACACACACACACACACATACACAGACACATACACGCACACACAAATACACACACACACCATTAGATTTTTATATAATGGTATTGATTGTAACAAATCAAAACATATGTTATAAAGGGACATAAATGGACCTCAGGATGTAATATTTTTGTTAGATATAAAATTAATCGAACCCTATTGTTATTAAAGTCTAATTTTTGTATTTTGTAAGAGGAAACACATTAAAAAATTTGAAACGCAAGTTACAAGATTTAAAGACTAAAGTTAACTATCCTTTATAAGTAAAAAAAAGTAAAAACTAACACGTTATATTCCAGTATTACCAAATATAGGGAGTTTGAATTCGCTTACATGAGCACTTATTTGTTTATATATTCATGTTAATAAAGGAATATAATGTAAAAGGATTATTATATTTCTTTTTTGTTTTAGAATCAAAATGAAATTCTAAATAAAAATAAATGAGTCATATTATTAAAATATAAGTTACAACATATATAGTTGGCAATTAATTTCATTCAAATATAAGATCATTATTTCAAAAACTAAAAGGGACACTGCAAATGAAAATATCAATAAACTTGACTCGGATAGTTAATTTAATCTCCTTTAACTTACAAGTGGTGTAATTAAATACTCCATATGTGTTATTACTTACTCATTCCGAGTAAAATGAATTTAATTTTAAAATACAAAGGTATTTAATTTATAACAAAAAAGAGAACACTCCAAGCGGAAGCAAGCTAAGGTGATCCAAATGAGGCAAGTTCAATAAAAGAGGCAGTCTTATTTCCTCTTCAAACAAGTTTAATATGAGCTTTTTGATCAAAGATAAAAGTTAATGAAAATAGAGATAATATTAGGGGAAATAGTGATGAGATAAAAATTTATTTGAATTAAAAAGATTACAATTAGGAAATGTAGTAGTTTATTAGTTATACTTACTCATAACAAGGTATTCCAATCTTTTTATAATTTAAAGCTATTATAAAAACAATAATCAAATAAAAGAGTAATAGAAAGAACACGCGCTCACACCCAAACATCCACACACACACACACACACACACACACACACACACACACACACACACACACACACACACACACAAACCCACACACACACACACACACACACACACACACACACACACACACACACACACACACACACACACACACACACACACACACACACACACACACACACAGACAAACACACACACTGAAACGGGTTGGGAATGTCCCGTTTCAATTCAATAAAAAATTAAATTAATCTCAATTTATGAAATATAATTTAAATAAATTTTTCAAGCCATGGATATTGATCATTAAGTCTATGATTCTAAAATAAATTGTAATTGTACAAAAATCATGACTTCGGGAGTGTTTTGTGTGCTACGAAAAAATCAGGTTTCTACAATATTTAAAATAAACCGTTAAGACAAGAGAAAACGGCAAAATCCAAGTCAGACAAGCAAATCGGGGGTGGGGAAATAGAGACGATAACTGTTGCTGAGCGTTTATGCGCTCTCTCGTAATTAGGCCACTGACCAGAAAGGTCATAGTTTCTGTTAAATTAACAAAATTGCCAAAATGGATTTCTAGAGCATAAACCCGAGGCCCCGGAGTGCGGGAATAATGTAGTATGTCTTAATGTATGTCTAGTGAAAACTAGACATCGAAATATGAAAAATCACGGTTAAATTTTCATTTGTCAAGAAACTGCATTTGTCCGTTCCTGCTTCCTGGATGAACCAAATTTCAGACGAGAAGAACTACCAGTCTGGAAGCATAAAGTCATCTCCTTGGATCTAGGGATGTATCATCGAAAGTGCGAGAATTGGGCAAGTCATGATTTTTATACAAATTTAGTAATAAAATAAAATTTGATTTTGAAATACGTTCCAAAGATTCAAATAAATGCTTTAAATGTGTAATATTATAAATAATGGCTTTATTTCCTTGAAAATTAAATAAAAAATTGGTAATTACAAAATTATTTAGTTATAAAAATGGTTATGTAAAAATGTTCAAATGTTTGCAAATAGAGAAATAGTAAAGTATATGGAAAAAGATAGAAAGAAGATTAGGCATAGTTATAAAAGAAATTCATTCATAATATCTAAGGAAATGCAGTAAAGTTTGTTACAACCAGTAGTTAAATAAACTGGGAAAAATCATTAATCAATATTTAACTTGTATAAAAATATAAATAATTTCTCAACCAGAATTATTAAACAAAGTCAATCACAAATTATTTAGTATATTTGAATGAGTGATAAAATTTGAAATTTAGTTTTAATTAAAATATTTCAAATTATATATATATATATATATATATATATATATATATATATATATATATATATATATATATATATATAAATTCATGAGCTTGTAAATCAATGGTTTCTGCGGTAATTAGTAACAAATTTGGTTTATATAATACAATATGTAAATTTATTGAATGTCATTTAACTGCTGGCACAAAATAAGATCATAAATTAAATTTGAAATTTATAATAATTGAAATATACTTAGCCAGCCTCCCTGCAATAAATATCAAAATAATTTTAGTTTATTTAAGGAAAATTATGTTTTGTTAGCTAAGGACTTTAAGATTTTATTTTAAAATTTTATTATTTAAGAATTTATTTCAGTTACAAATTTCTTTATTATTAAATTTACTTTCCAACAACAGCCAAAAGAGTAATTTTTATTGAATTAATCCCGTGTACAAAAATAATAAATTTAATTATTTCCCAACTAGTTAATTATAATAGTAAATTAATAAAATCAATACAATTAGTAAAATCCAGCCTATTAGAGTCAGTCATATTTATTTAATAATAAATAGCTAGAATGTGCAACCTAAAGATAATCGAGCAACCCATCCCGAGAAATTAATTAAATTAAATTATAAATTATGAGCTAGCTTAAGGACTAGTTGGTTTTGCTTTAAAGCCTAGGAGTTGATACTCACTGGCAGGTTTTACCATATGAAACACAGGACATCTTTTAGGAGAATATGGTAAGACTCTATCTTGCACGGACTTCACTAAAGCAGGAGCATGGTGGAGGGATGTCTTCAAGGCATGGTAAGGCAAATTTATGATGTGATAAATTTTATGTGTTTCAGCTGACATAAATTAGACCATATGACAGATCACTGACCTTACTATGACTTTAAATACATTTTATAGACAACTTTCGACAGGTTGAATGTTGGCGGGATGATGCACCGTTGCAACACACACACACACACACACACACACACACACACACACACACACACACACACACACACACACACACACACACACACAAATACATACAAACAAACACAAACTAATTCTTCTAATTATTATAAATTGATAAATTCTTGTATTTGAAATATATTTATTCGTTCGATGTATGACAAAAACACGTATCACCAAATTTAATATAAAAATAAAATCGAAGGAGAAAGTTTAACTTATATGTTTCCAAGGTTGAATTAAAACATACCTCTTCCCTTAATGGAATTTAAATTGAAGTAAATATGAATTCTAACTGATTAACCATCATTCTAGCCATTTACGTCCGATGAGATCATTGGTTATACTTGGGTTACTGGTCAGCATGGAAGTTATATAACAGATGCACGCTGCTATGAATCTTTCAAATTTATATTATTTGTGATTCTAAATCACGATTTGAACAAACAACTTTGTATATGAAAAGAAATAATACGTAAAGTAATGTTTTAAAATAGTGAGATTTAAAGAGACAAATCTTTAGAGAGATTCCAAGTGTACCTAAATTATCAGTTATGTATCATGTATGCCCTAATATGTTGGTAGCCATGGAGGCGGTAGTCTATGTGGTCTCAAATTCTTGATACTATAATATATTAATAGTTAAGCAATGCCTAGAGAACTAACAATATGAAAATGTTTTAAATATTGCTCATAACTGTCCATAATATTCTAGGGAACTGTTATGTTTATGTTTGGTAAAACTACCACTTGTTGAATATATATTTTAAAAAATTTTATAAAATCCTTGAAGCGTTTAAAACTTTTGAATTTTTAAAATCCGATGAGTAAGGTTTTCGGAGCAAAGGAACTTGCAATCTAGGTAGCTTTGAACTTATGCACTGTTTGTTCTCTGTTGGAAAGAGTTGTATAATATATATTGAAATGCCTTCTATATAGAATATAGACTATAGAATACAGTTAAACTTTAAAAGCCGCTTCCGACTAGCTCAACAACGCTTCCTAGCGAGAAACCTAAGCTCTGATATAGATCGCTTTTCCACTCAGCATTATTCATCAGAACGTTTATATATTAGATTTAGTTTAATTATAGTCCAAGCTCGGAAAATGTAAAAGTATAGATATGAGATAAATAAGTAATATATGACCAAGTATAAGTGTAAAATATTACCTAAATTTGATGATGTAATCAAACAGTAGGCAATAAACAAATAATGCTTTTATACCATCATTTGTTATTAAGACATCTGATACAATATTTGTGTCATTCAGTTAGTCTCTTGCGTATTTAAGTTTATTCTAATCCATTATAAACCAAATTTTAGGTAATTTAGAATCTTGTTATAGGTGGTGAGGTTCGTTATTTATGGATTTCTTGCACAGTTGTAACTGGAATTATTATGTTTCCTGTTTAGTTCCCAAGGACATTAGTCAGAATGAATAAGAATGCCTTGATATTAGATTATGTTCATTTAGTTGTGATTACTGAGGGTTACGTTTTGTCTATATATTCGTTTTCAAAACGATTTCGCTCGGAAATGTCAACAGTTATATTTGGTTGTTTTATGATATCAGTGACGATCGAAGGTTTATTGGCTTTATTATGAAAATGAAATAGATATATATTATCATTAAAATCATAATTCAATCTTGTGTTACATATTTTACAAAACCTTGAAAGCCTGTGTCAAGCGCAGTTCACGAAAACTGGCTACATTTATTGCTGTCATTGGAATCATATTTGACGTACTATTACACAATGCATATGCCCAGTATACCCGTTTCTTAGGAGTTACATTATTGCTTATACGGATTTCTTCATCTTAATAGTGTAACACTCTTAAAAATAAGGTGTTACATATAAATTCATTTATATATTTGATTTTTATTTAATAATTATATCTTCCCAATATAAAACAAAATTTTTGTTTTATTCGTGCTCATTGTGAAGCTAACATAGATAGTAGCGCCCCTAGGGGGTAAAAAATTAAAATATCGTACGAGTGGTAACTCGGGGTAATTAACTGGCATCACCTCATGTGACGCAAGCATGGTCTGATATCGCCAGATCCAATGCACCAATCGAAAAATTCGAAATAATAACCAAGGGTGGGATTTCCGTTGGCGTGCCCCTTCAGAAGCCCAGTTCTCCAAAAGTCTTTGAACGAGACGGACGTAATGGCATTTTCGGACGTAACCTAGAAATTTATAAGCTTCTAGTATTCAAAACTTAAGATGTCAAGGCCGGTACCAAATTTATTTAACTCAGATAAAGAAGAAGTCGGAAGCGATTATTTACGTGTATCAAATAAATAAAAGTTTATATAATTTTTGTGTAAGAGCGCTGATTCCAGGAGCGATGTGTAGTGAATAGTAATTCCAAAAGCCATGGGCAATGTTTAATATGTGTTAAAGTGTTTTAAAAATAAGTAATGTGCACAAGCAGGTACGTTTTAGATAATAATAAAGAAAATGTATTTTAATGTTAACTAAGTTGAAGAATTTTTAATTGATGAACGGTTAACACATGAACGGTAGAAATTGTCCTTTGAATAAAAATTCAAAATTAATATGGAAAAACGTAAGTTACTATCTTGTCGATATAAATATAATTTTAGAGGTTAATAAGTAATTAAAAAGTATGGAATAATTAGCAGTAATTAAAAGTAAATTACTCGACACATTGGTGTCATTTGTTCTTTTGTAATTTGTCACTGATTAATAAATTGTATGACTTTGTAATTTAAAAATTAAATTCTTATTTCACAAGTAAACTAGAACGTTACAAACTTTCAATTTTCATTTCAAGTAACCTAGTTTTGCCTTCCGAACATATCTGAAGATCGTTTACAGAAAGACATTATTATGCCTGGCTGAAAACGGAAAACTAGGAGCCCCTGGTAAGTAAGGTTAATTAATTTGTTAATTAGTAATTAACACACATTTGTAATAAAACCCTGATAAATACTTACCCCAGGAAAAAAGGCTCAACTGTTACAATAGGGTTCAACATTTTACAACGGATTGCGTTGTCTAAATTGTCCAGGAATGTTCTGGCTGTAAGAAAGCGTTTACAAGTAGAACTAATCCATGAAATTTTAGTAGAGTTACTTAAAACCCTTAAAGTGGGTAATCTGTCAGAAGAACTAGTTCTAGCGGGTACCAATAAGTTTGAAATCCTGAAGAAGGTTTACATGAGGCTACTGGAGTTGGCAAGTTTTATCGGACAGTACTTCGTACCGTTGGTATTTTGGTTCACTTTCAACTATATTTATTGTTTTGTCAAATTCGCCGTTAGCATGTGGCGAATCGGCTGGTAAGCATATCTACGACACGTTGGTGTCTCATGGAGGGGAAAGAACGCGAGTTCAAGGAGCTAAATGTCCAGGGAGTGTGAACTGAAGTAGTGAACTATTGCGTGAATTAAAAAAGGAGAACTTCCAAAGACTGCTAATACATCTAGATCTATCGTCACTTGTGCCTGTTTGATTTCAATATTTACCTAATCGGCCCAACTATTACACTAGTGTTTACTAGATTATAAATGAGAATTTCCAACTAAATTTTATAGTTGGTTCAATTCGCTGTAGGCATGAGGTGCATGGATGTGATTTGATGATGACCCACTGGTTCGACTATACTGGTCAGCGCGTTACCAAATGGCTTAACAGCTAAGGGTGGGCGTTGGCTAGTAAGTAGTAGTATGGCTGTGATTTAGTCTCTATATGCATGGCCATAGTATGGCTACGATAACATTATCATTGACGAATGCAAACGAAGGTAAGAGATAATAAGGTTGAATATTTTTGTAGTCAAACAATATATAACTCACAAAGATCGATATTTAAGAATAACACCGAAGACTCCAAATTATATCCACTTGAAAAAATTTTATAGAAAGAAAAATATAGATGGAGAGATAAATACGTTATCCTAAATAGTATTTTGATTATAGTCTAATAAGTAGAAGAAATGTTAGAGGAAATGTATGAAAGCTGTCTTAAAATAGCATTCATTTTCAAACCTGGTAAATAGAAGACAGTAAGAACATCATTTAACCTTTACTTATCGGGTGGTTAAGTATACTACATTAATTTTAACAAAAAAGGATGGGATGTTACAGTATGTATATATTTAAATTACTTGACAATATTATATTAATTTGTTACTTGTATATATAATGATTAGTAAATGGTAATGTGATTATTTTGGCTAGAAGGAATATTATAATTGTTAAGTAAAATTTGTTTTAAACTAATATAGTATGTGTATACATTATATTATTATGTAAAGATATAATACTAAATTATTTCGTATAAATATTATGAGTAATATGTGATAATCTAGTGCATAAGAATATTAAATTAATAAGTGAAACTATTATAGTCATCTGAATGTATTGGAGGGGATTTACTGTAGTGTGTTTATGTATCAAAGTTATTGTGTTATTGTGTAAACCATTAACAATATTTCATGTAAATATTATGAGTAATATGTGATATTCTAGTGAATAAGAATATTAAATAAATAAGTGAAACTATTATAGTCATCTGAATGTATTGGAGGGGATTTAGTGTGTTTATGTATCAAAGTTAATGTGTTATTGGGTGATTAACAATATTTCATGTAAATATTATGAGTAATATGTGATATTCTAGTGAATAAGAATATTAAATAAATAAGTGAAACTATTATAGTCATCTGAATGTATTGGAGGGGATTTAGTGTGTTTATGTATCTTTTGCAATCACTTCTGATGTAATAAATAATGTTTGAAAATATTGATCTTAAATTATTATGTGTAAATATTATAATAAACCAAATGAAAATAATATATGTAACATTTTAAAGACATATATAAATTTTACCTATAAACTTAATGTTGAATGCATTTTCACGCACAATGTTTTATTTTTCCAATCATGTGAAACTTTCTAATCAGATATTGTGGTGTTGGTATGAAGTGTGCATTTCTTGAAAATGTCTAATCTAGCAAATACTATTGTAATAAAACGGTAATTTAAGTACAAATTGAAATCAAACTGGCCACAAGTTATCGACAGATCTTGATGTATCAGGAGTCTTTGAAAGTTCTCAGTTTTTCTCCTTACGGAATTGTTCACTCTTTCAGTTCACACTTCCTGGACATTCAGCTGTTTGAACACACGTTCTTTTGCCTTCATGAGACCCCAACGTATCGTTAATATGCTTATCTAGCCAATCCACCACATACAAACGTTGAATTGGACAAAACAATAAATGTAGTTGAAAGTGCACCAAAATACCAACGGTCCGAAGATCTGTCCGATAAAACACCAGTAGCCTCATGTAAACCTTCTTCAGGATTTCCAACTTATTGTTATACGCTAGAACTTGTTTTTCTTACAGATTTTCCACTTTAAGGGTTTTAAGATACTCTACTATAATTTCACGGATTAGTTTTACTTAAAAACGCTTTCTTACAGCCAGAACTTGACGGGACAATTTAGACATCGCAATCAATTGTAAAACGTTGAACCATATTAAGATGAAGAAATTTGTATAAGCAATAATGTTACTTCTAAGAAACGGGTATAATGTGCACATCAAGTGTGTAATATTGTAACATTGTAACAAATATGTTTCCAATGACAGCTATAAATGTACCCTAAGTTTTTGTGAACTTCGCTTGATTTAGGCATTCATCATCAATAACATCGAATCCATCGCCAATCAAAACACTCAACTGTGTCTGATTGCAAAATTACACAAAGCAAATGGAACTAGTTTAAATTGTACGATATGTGAAACAAGATTTAACTATAATTTGAATGATATTTATCTAATCTATAATCTATATCTAAGGTGTTTTTTATAATAAAACCAAATAAACCCTCGATCGTCACAGATATATAGTCCAAACATACCCGTTGAGATTTCCAACCGAATCATTTCGAAAACGAATGAAGAGACAAACTGTAACCCACAAAACGCAACTACATGAACACAATCTAATAGCAAGGCCTTCTTATACATCTAGACTACTCTACCTTTGGCACTAAACAGGAGAAGTTTATTTCGTTTCTATGTACGCCGTTTCCATGTCCCTTATAGAAGTGTTCCACTTGACCTCATTTTATGTTAATGCCTGGTCAATGTCTGGATTGTATAAATATATCGATTTCACTAATGAATTTACTTATTTATTTATTATAAAAAGAGAACTTACAGTGTAATCGCAAATAGTTTAGAGTTATAATAAAATAATGTTTCTTGACACATTCAACCTGAATAATTCAACGACAATTTCGCTATCGATATATATATATATATATATATATATATATAAATAATTAATTAATATTTTATAATGTCCTTCAGATATTTTTCAATACAATGGGACAAGATATTTAAAAACAAAAAAACATAAAATTAAACACGATTCACAGCAACCATGAGGAAAGCTATTTGTTGTAATTACGCTAGTGTCACAATATCTTTCAGAACCTAAGCTCACAAAAGTAGTCAGTGACATCGTCTGTCAGATCATTAAATTTATATATTATTAATATAATTTGTCCAATTTTTTCTATAAATAAGACGTTTCATTCACTTGACATGAATACTTGTCACAGTAAAACTCTATTCTGAAGAAATTCATTTTTCTTCATTAGGATTAAACTACTTACTTACTACTTACTAGCCAACGCCCACCCTTGGCTGTTGGGCCATTTGGTGGCGCGCTGACCAGTACAATCGAGAGAGACGTCCCTCATTGTCCTCTTTGTCTGGCTGGACGTAGCCCAAGGAAGTGCATGTGAGGAGGTGATCCGCATCCATGGTTCCGTTTCCACACAACATGCAATCCGGCGATTGGAGTACATGAATCCTGTGGAGGTGTGCCGCCAGGTAGTCGTGGCCAGTAGTCAGGCGGAACAGTGCTACACCAGTGCGGCGGGGAAGGCTACGGTTTATTGGTCCTTCGGTGACGAGTGTAGCCCAGCTTTTGTTTTGAGAGGCCCTGATTAGGTTTTCTCTCGTGCTGCGATTTAAAGCTGAGTTTATCTGTATTTTGACCGATTGAAAAGAGGTTGAGATAAGTGGCTGCGGCAAAGCAGCTCCCTGTTTAGCGAGAGTGTCGGCTTTCTCGTTTCCTTCTATATTGACATGACTTGGCACCCACTGAATATGAATTTGCCAACCCTTCTCCTGAAGGGAGTCTAGTTGCTTTCTACAGGACAATGTTCGGTGGCATTCCACTTGTCTGTTGCTAGTGACACCCTGTATTGCTGCCATAGAGTCCACAAGAAATACAGCCTTATAGGTCCCTTTGATTTTTGAAAGTTCAATGGATGCTGCCAAGATAGCTTCAACCTCCCCATCATAATTGCTCTGGCTACTGCCAACTGCCACAGCCCCTTCGAATAATCGGCTGTGGAACCCAGCTCCTGTTCCACCGCTTGCTGATGACCCATCTGTGTAGATGTGCAGCCAGTCATCTGGCGGGAAGTTAGAATTAATAGTTTCAAGGGCTGCTTCCCTCAGCTCTGAGGGATTTGATTGATTTTTTGAGGTATTATAGTTTTGCAGTTTCAGACTAGCTGGTGGTAGGTTGTTAAAAGTCAAATGTTGAACCGGTTTAGCTGGTACTCCCGGCTGAATATTGTATTTATTCAGGAGATCGTTGTACGTTGATAGTGATGTTTTTTGGGGTTTTTAGCCTTTCGGTCGCATGCCTGTAATATGTCCAGCGATGACTGTATGTCCTCTTGTACCGCTCCCAAAAATTGAGTGTTAGTTTGTTTCTTCTAGCCAGCATAGGTTCGATTTGGGTTTGGGCCTCCATTGCAGCAACAGGGGTAGATTTTGGGGCCCCTGTTATAACTCGAAGGGCAATGTTCTGGGTGATCTCTAATTTGTGCGAATTTGCATTTGATGCTGTAATAGTTGCCTCAGCTCCATATTCGAGGATCGGCCTGACATAACTCTTATAAGCTGCAGTAAGGACATCCTGATTTGCACCCCAAGTAGTGGCCGTAAGTCGTTTTAATATTTTTGATCTCTTTATAGCTCTCTGGGCACAGTATTCTATATGCGGTTTCCAGGTTAGTTTTCGGTCTATTGAGACTCCCAAGTATTTAGAGATGTTGTGTTCTTCAAGAACGTTATCCTTGTATTTTAAGATTAAATGTTGGCGTTTGGTGGACAGAGAGAAGAGCTGGAATGTAGTCTTTGAGTGATTTACTGCCATAGCATTTTCATTTGCCCATTGTTCAAGTTTTGATAGGGCAGCGTTAAGAGTATTTTCCAGAGACTTGATGTTGCTACTGGTAGCCCACATAATTAAATCATCGGCATATAGCAGGGCTTCCACCCCCGGAACACTCTTTACAGCCTCAAGGATGTCGTTGATCATCAGATTAAAAAGACCACAACTCAGGACCGCTCCCTGTGGTAAGCCCTGCCGCTGAAGACGATATTTGGACGTAGCACCCGCAAAGCGTGTTCTGATCAGTCTCAGAGAAAGAAAGGACCTAATCCATGCAAACAGATTGCCAGTTACTCCACTCTGTGATAGTTTATGTATTAGCATTTGTCTCCATACTGTGTCGAATGCATTTTTCAGGTCCACCAGGACCGCCAAAGAAAACATTCTACGATTGTAACCATCCTTTATGCATTGGGAGAAATAAACAACATGGTCCATTGTGCTACGCTTTGTCCTAAATCCCGCTTGTGCATCGTCAATGGCATTATGTAATTCGAAGAATTTGTGCTGGCGGGTTGCAACCATCCTTTCTGCTACTTTGCATGCGGCGCTAGTAAGTGTAATTGGTCGATAACTACTTGTGTCGCTAGCGGGTTTACCCTTTTTCAGGATTGGAATTATCTCACCTTTCCTCCACTGCTGTGGAATGTGTTTGCTCCATGTCAGGTTTATTATTTTGAGGAGCGCCTCTTTTGCAGTGCCTCCCAGGTTCTTCAGCATTTCAGAGAAAATCCGGTCTATCCCTGCAGCTTTATTTATTTTAGTATTATGAAGCGCTTGTTCTAGCTCTGAGATCGTAAATTTTCTCATGCAAATATCAAGGTCAGCGGCAGTAGTGCAACTAGATAGCGGTTTCTTCAGCAGGAATCTAAATGCAGCTCTTGGTCTGAGGACTCTTCTGATATTTGCATAGTGTTTGCAGAAAAGGTTGGCGATGTCTTCGGGCTCACAATACATTCTGTCACCAGTCCTGAAGGGTTCCTGTTCTGTTGGAGCGGGTGAAGTTTTGGGGGGTGAAGTTGATCGCCTGCACGTGGTGCCCCCTGCTCTCGACTGAACGATCAACACAAGGTTCGCCTTTAAGCTCGCTGACCAGATACTAGAGAACCTTAACCAAATGAGGATTAAATTGATCAAGATAGATTATTGGAGGCAGCGTTGACTAGTTGATTGGTGTAATTCTTAATGCTGTTATGCAGGTCACTTATCCAGAATATGGCAGGTTATCCGTTATGCAGGTTGTTATCCTAGAATATTGAAATGTACGTAATAATTTGTAAAGAGGCTAATTTTATACCAAGAAAATTTGATTATAAAAAAATGTCTTTATAAATCAAAAGTAAAAACTGTTCGCAAGATTTACTCATCTGAATGTAATTTAAAGAAGATACATATAACTAATTCCTAATATACTCATCTCTAATTCTGTTAGGAATATTTCTATTTGTTTGAGTATATTTGTCTGCTATTCCTAACTATTCAATATTCTCTACTGTTGGTGCGTTTCGGATTAACTCAATTTTTAAACCTTCAATATTACTATATCATACGGATCCATCAAATCAAGCCCTCACATCCTTGAGGTTTGTGTGTGTGTGTTTGTGTGTGTGTGTACATATGTGATTGTGAGGGTTTGTTTGTGTGTATTTGTGTGTGGGAGTGAGTGTGTGTGTGTGTGTGGGTGGGTGTATAGAGTTCAGCCAAAGAACGAGAATGGAATATTAATGATGGGAAACAGAATAGTAGCCGACAAAAAACACATTACTAAAAAGGTAAAGTTGGCTAAACGTGAACAGTAAGTACAGCGTGACAGTTATTTAGGTTAGTTATCAAAACAGGGGAATTACTGAGGTTAGAACAGTGACTAGGATACAATTTTACTGGCGGTGAAAGCAAATTATAGCTGCTGAGTATATTTTGCCAATTTTACTGTCTCAGTTAATCGTGGAACATTCAAACGGATATGCGGAGGGAGATTTGTTTAGATAACCAACAATAGAGGGAATTGTTGAGGTCAACCCGAGTACGAGGCTAGAACCGTTTTGGAGGTGAAAGAGAATCAGGGCCGGCTAAGGATACTTTGCAAAGTTTCGAAACGTAAAGCTTGTGCCGGAATTATAATGTGATATTTGTTTGAATAAGAAAACAAAAGTTAGCGTTTAGACAGAGGCCAGTAATGACAAACCTGAATCATAGTCTGCGAAAAATATTTTGCATTGGAATTCTGTGAAATGTTTTCAAAGTTTTCTCTTAAAATATTATTGCAAAGATAAATTATATTTAATAATCGAAAATCTTATTTTTCGAAATAAATTGTTACAACCGGGTATTTCAAATGGGCACATTCCAAATTTATTGAGTAAATACACATAAATAATATACCAAAAAACTTTACTTTTAAAAATTAAATTTTATTGGAAACCCATTAGAAATATTTCACCAACATATAATATAACATCAACATTTGTTACAGTTTATAAGTTGTAGCACTCAGACGACTCTAACTGTATTAGTGATATGTGCAAAAACCTCTGAAAATATCTTTATCTCGTTTACAAATCTTGGACTGATAAAGTGATGTAAGAGTATTATTCTACACAATACTTCAAAAACTTGAAAATGACCTACTTTCACCTGAAGACAGTTTATTATTCCAGAAATGTTTGATGTCTTCTAAGAAATTGTTTTAACAATTATCAGTTAGGTTGCAGTTTTAATTTTAATCATTGAAAATTATTTCGGTCAATTTTAAACAATAATAATATCGTTTTATTAAAAATATAAAACATGTCTTATAATTAACAACAAAATTGTTTAAAATGTTCTGCGAGAGAAAAAACTAATGATTTTGACAGTAGACTAACTTGTGACAGTGATAATTTAGAAACAAAACTATATTCAGGTGTAAAATTCAGTTTATTTATTTTGTTGAGAGATTCTTTGGGCCTGTAAAAGGCTGCAGTCTGTTTACATTTGGTTCCACAATAATGCTATAGGCACAGCGCCGTTCATAAAAGATATCAATTTATCTCTCTATTCTACCTAAAATATTGAATTTTAATGGATGTTTAATGTTGCCTTGAAAGAAATATTACGTATAAAAAAACTTAATCGGTTTTGATAATTATTGGACATATGCTACTTATTAAATATAAGCTACATTAAGTAGAGGTCAGGGGGTACCGTGTACAGTCGTGCATATTTATCTATAACTATAAACAAACAATATTCAATAGGTCTATGTGCTAGGCTTGAACATCAACATTCTTAATCTCTTTTGAATGGACATTACATATATTTTATGGGTTTTTGTTGAACGTTCAAATATTAGGAGATTTAAGTTACTTTTACAACGTTTAAAGAAGCACATTATTAATCAATAAATGTTGAGAAAAAAAAACATAGTTTGATTCTGAACCATGTTAAATACTTGGTACAAATTTAGCCTGTTACATAAAAATTTGTTTATTTTAGGTAAAGTCGGCAGAAATTTATAAGAAAATGTTGTTTCTGAAGAAGTTATTGGAAACCGTTAGGGTAGGGATCTGTACTAATGATAATGGTAACCAAACAAGGCCGTCTTTTTTCAAAGTATGACTGGGGAATATGTTGTTCAAGCGTAAGAAAGCTTGAGTCTCAGCCTGTTCTTTCTAAGCCTTCACCGTAGACAGGCAGGGTTGCAGTGATGGTCATATAATAATGTAACATTCATTGTATAGCATAAATAATAATATACAAAGGTTTCCTTGTATGTAAAGCAAGACATGATCACGGTCACTGGAGTGGTGATTTAGTTAGACATCAAGGAAACCTGCAGATTATTGAGACAAATCTCTAAAAATGTAAAAAAGCTCATCCGGTCGAACACCTGCATCTGGAGAAACTTGCAGAAGTTCCCTCCCAAGCAAAAGAGAAAGCGAAGGACGAGAGGACGTTCTGATAGAGCACGAGTAAAATTAGCCGTAGAAGAAATCCAATCGAATTTGAAGAGGGTATGAAAGCAGTACGGAAACGATTCATAGGGGAAACGAGATGAGTTAGTCAAAATAAAGAGCTAAAGGGGGGGGGGACAGATGGCATTTGGTACAAGTTCTAAACTAAAGTTAGAAAAGTAAAGTTGCTAAGTAAAAGTAATAAGTGAGGGAGATAATCAAGTAGTATAAGGTAAGGGAGATATTATGGGAATAAAGTTTATGTACTGTATAGAAGCATTTGGAGTTAACAGGAGAGTAATGTTAAGTACGAGAAATATTAGGATGTGTGATCAAGTGATGTGAAACAAGAAGCCACTTAAGAGATAAGCATCAACAACTTATATTCAAAGCCAATGATTTATTGCAATAAATTTTAAGAGTTTTTATAAAATTTTCGATAATTTGTTAAAGAAATAATAAGTATTATAATAATAAAAGTTATCAAACGAGCTGCAGTAACCTATACACGGCTTATGTTAATTAAGGGCAATGTTATAGGATTTTTTTAGTTGACAGAATAAATATAAGAATTTTGATTCCTACTGGCAAATGAAACGTAGGCGAATATATAATTACTTGTAAATGCCATGACTTTGAACTCTGAATAAAGAAAACCAGTTATTGTGAAAACAAGTAACTGTATTAATTTGATTCTCTTGAGGCAAAGATTCTGTAGAAAATCTGTAAGTAATAACATGTTATAATATTTGGTATATATATATATATATATATATATATATATATATATATATGTATGTATATATTTCGAAGAAACCATAGGTTGTTCAAAAACCACAATATTTATTAATTTATATTCAATATAAATTCATAAATATTCTTGTATTTGAATAACCTATCTTGTTTTAGATTATTAAAAAAGAAAACATATTATATATATATATATATATATATATATATATATATATATATATATATAATAATCGAAAAAATATATTTGGACAAATTACTTGTATACATAATGTTGTAATGGGGTGTATGTGACTAAAATTCCGGTTTTATATTTTGGTTTTAAGCAAAGAAGGAGTACGAAGCGAGGGAAATATCAACGTGACATTCTGCATACATTTCCTCCCTTTGCCCCATTTTAAACCTCTATATTCCTTTGAATTTACTGATTGTGTAAAGGGTTGTTTGTCTTGTGGATACAGAACGTGTCTCTATTGTTGTGTGGGTAATAATACACTTCTGATAATAACATGTATCCCGAGGGAAATGATACATTATTCCTGTGACCTGAGTTGTTTTTTATACGTGTTAAATACTAATGTTAAAAAGATATTACAATTGTTTTATTTATCAAATAAGAGTTTATGTTTTAAACGTGAACTGCATAGCCTAATAGGCTTCTCCATTGTTTGGCTAAATTATTCATAAAAATAAAGTTTTATGCTACCAAAATATTTATCCTAAACACTATTATCCGATTAGTTTCAATTTCTTGTAATATGGTATTTAGTTTAAATATACATTTTTGACATTTTGACGGATTTGTTTTATTATTAAGGTAAAGTGAGGAACCATAGAAGGAGATAACTGACTATCCATTAACAAAAAAATATGTTATAATTCCTTATAAAAAATATCAATCGAATTTCCTAAAGTTTTGTAATTAACATTATTTTATTCCTTAGTATTTATTTGCCATTCAAATACCTAAGTTTTCTCTATTTAAAAAGAAAAAATATTTTAATTAATATTTCATAACAGATAGGAAATAAATAATATGTATACTGTATACATTGTAATTAGATAGATACACAGAGGGGAAAAATAATCCCATAAACTTCTTTTCTTTATTTATTTAATATATTTAAACAATTATAGATTATCTAAATTCAATCATATTAAAATTATTTTACAAAAATCAACTTTCCAATTGAAGGATATTGACAAAGGGATTATATTGAATACATTACTTTTTTTCAAAACAGATAGAAACTATGTTTCAGAAACTATAGACTCTGAAAAATAGGAAGAAAATGATTTTTTAACAAATAAACACAATATTTGTCAAATAAAAAAAAAGGAAATTTGAGTAGTCAAATTGACGATACATAAGTAATCGTGTGACAAAATTTAGACGCAAGTCTAGGGTTAAGTTAAATATCATAGCTCTTAAATTAAATTCAAATTGTTTAGGTAATAATTGATTGTTTTTGAAAACAAAAACTTATTATCTTTGAAGAAGGAAAATATATCTATTGATTTATTTTAGACTGAAAAATAGTCGTTGCACTTGTAATATTATATTTGGACAAATTCGCAAATCTCTTTTATTGACTACGAGCATCTTTATCAAAACTATTGATAAAAAAAGATAGGCTGCATAAATTACATAACGAGAAAATTACTCGAGATAAAACTACAAATATCTTGGCTTATTTAAATAATACAAAATAGCATCTCTAAAATAAAAGTTCTAAAATCAACAGAATTAAAAGATGATGAAAGGGACTTATCGAAAAAGTCAAAAGAAAACCGAAAACTTAAATCATGTCTGTACAATTTGAGATAAAATGCTTGGAAATTTTGAAACAAAATGTTGAAAAAGTACTCATGAAGTTGAAGATGTGTTTTTAATGTCAAAGTTATGAAACAAAAAATTAAAATTAGCTATCAGTCACAATTATATAATAATCCGAAAAGTTTCAAACCCAACCTATCAACAGAAATTTAACTAGATTTAACCCTTGAAAACTCACAAGATCTTTGTAGAGAAAATGAATGCCAAATATACACAGCAAAAATTATAAAAAAAACATTCTACTTTAAAAGAAGAACCCGAAATAAAATGTTTGCTTACTAAAAAGTAAAAAAATAATATTCTGGTAACAAAAAACATAATTTGTCATAACCTTATTACCCACACAATTTTGAAATCGGTGCAGAATTCGATACTTGGACTCATATTTAACATACTGAACGTAGCAAATAAAGGGTTTTTACATGCTACTGGAGCTATTTGGTATTTAAATTAACACACACACAGGCTATTCAACATTTCTTCCATACACTTGTTTTTTAGATACAATATAAGACAATTATTAAATTTATGATACAGAAGGATTAAGGAAATATGATATCTTACTTCTATAAGCATCCACAGTAATCGCATACCGTGTAAATCATTCATAGAAGGTAGAATTGTCAACAATCTGTATATCTGAATGAAAAATATGCAATCACATATTGTATGATCTTTGCCGAAAACAAAGATCAATTATTATCCCGCATATTATCATAATATTGAATACATATAATTGTTTTTTCTTAAGAAGATCATATGGTTCGCTATAAATAATCATGAGAAATCAAGGGATAAAAAAGTTGATTGTTTCGTAAATGTTTGATACAGATTTGATGGGTTAGTAAATAGCAGGCATGATTGCAGCCCCGATTTCAAAATTTTGTGGGTAATAAGGTTATGATACATTATTTTCTCATTAACAGTAAATTATTTTTGACTTTTTTAGTAAGTAAAAATTATATTTCGGGACATTTTCTCAAGTGGGTTCAGTTTTTTAAAAATTATTTCTTTATTTTTAGAGATATGATTTTTAATTATTATTTATATTATAATCAAGTTTCGATTCCACAATCTTTAAAAAAATAATAAAATAAACAGCTCTTTAATTTTTTTATGTAAAATAGCATATTATTGTCTCTTAAATCAGACGGATTGGGATGTAGCTATAATGGGATCACCGGGACTCTTTCATATGCAAGTAAAATAGCTTTGATCGGTTCAATACTTCCAAAGTTATTGTGGAACAAACAGAACAAAACATACGAATTGATTACAGAATTTCTTTTTTTGAAGTAGGTTGTAATTGTCTATTTAGCTTGTAATTATCTTATTAATCATATTCATTATTTAAAAAAAGTTTTTTTAAATTCCTTCGAAAAATTATTTACAAAATTTAAAATAGCATATTCTTGTCTCCACACAGTCGGATTGGGATGTAACTATAATTGCACCACCGGGAAGGTTTACTCTTTCATCACTTTAATCGCAAAATCACTTTAATCGGTTGAATACCGCAAACAGAAAAAAAAACTGTTCGAATACAGAACCTCCTCCTTTATTGAAGACGGTTAAAAATGTCAAGCCAGCAAAATAGTTCTGTGATGAAGTAGAAAAAAATATTATATTTAGTGCCAAGGAACACTTTTAAATGCAGAATATTATAGATCCGAAAGGCCAGCTAAAAAAAATTAATTATACTAATAATCTCGTGATGTATTCTTATTTTATAATGTGATACTTTATTAGGAAGTCTCATTGATATTTATAAATAACCAAAGAACAGTTGAGGCTATAACCGTGGTTATAATGGTATTGTTATACCCTTCTATGACAATGGTTATAACTGTTGTTATATGACAATGGTTATACAATCATAAAGAGAATATTATAAATGTTTTTAAAAAGTTGTTGTGAATGTGTAATATATTACTAGGCCAATGACAGAGCTCATTACTTTTTCTTTTAAAGAACCATCGCGTGGAAGAAACCACTGTAAACATAAACTGACCTAGATATCGGAGAAAACGTGGTAACAAAAAAACTATGATTTTGTTCTTAGTTTTCCTTCTCAATAAACTATTATTTTATGTAGTTTTTGTATCGATGACCGAAGAAATTTTATTTAAAAAATTTTAATATAGGCTATTCCAAATAATTGTGTTTATTATATTCTAAAATAGAGCCTTATAATTATTACAAACAGCTTCATTTGATTCAAAACTGTGCTTTACTGTGAATAAATAAATGCTTGTGATATTTGCAATTATTATAAATAAATTTACTAATATGGTACGACATCACTTCGTTCTGTAATACTTTAGACCGAAATTCTTTCTATTAGTTAAACAGAAAGCAATAATTTTAAAGAGATATAAATGGGGTCGTCAAACACGGTTTACGTTGTGCAAGAGATAACGCTATGTTTACGTCTCCGAAGGCTTGATTTATGGTGTAAATTTGTTGATATTGTTGTAATACGTCGGTGTCATTTATTGTACTTTTAATGGTGAGCTTTTACCCCTGAGCTATCATTCCTTTTACATCAACGTAAAAAGTACCGTTTGGACTGATTATATTATTTATTTCTGACAATTTAATTGTAATAACTAAATAAAAGAATTTAACAAATATTCAAGGCATTATATGATGTTTTCGAGTAGTCTTGTATAAAACAAAAGAAAGAAAAAATTTGTCTAAATATTACTTCAGCTGACGCTCGTCAGTAAATGAAGTAATAAATTTATGCGCCTGGAGTATTTAAAGCCCTTGAACTAAACGCAACACCTGGGGTACAGTAGAAGTGTAGCTTTAAATTATGATAACGTCGGCATTAAATTGTGCATAAATTATCTAACGTTATATTACCGGCAAATTTTGGTAAAGTCAATTATTTGTTTTACCCACAGCTTATTTTTAATAAGAAATATAAATGGCATTAGTGTAAGTCTAACTTATGAATTGTTGTTGCAAATCCTCAATGTATAAAATATAATTCTTATATGAATATGAGCTTTTAAAATAAATTTTTAAAATAATATAATTGTACAGCTACATATTATTAGCTGTTATTTTAAAATTTTTAAAATGGTACTTTAAAATCAAACTTTTATTTAAAAGGAAACACAAAAATGCGATGACTAGGAAAATGCATTGCATAAAAAATATTTTATATTTCAAAAATTCCTTCTTGTCTTTTGCATATAATCCGTACAGTAATCAAAACCATTTTTATAGCAATGTGATCTACTATACGTCTAAAGACAATTTACAAATAAATTATATAGAACTAATAATATTTCTGCATACAGTTGTACCGTTATAATATGTATCTTAAAAAGTAATATTCTAATAGAAATAAACTACTTGTGCAAATAGTTATATTTTAAATATCAAATTTACAAACGAAATAAAATAGCTAATAATATCATATGTATATAACTAACATGAGAAAAAAAAGATCATTTTTGGGTAACGTTATATATTTTACTGGATAAGAATTGATCCTGATAAACAACATTTACCTTGTTAGATTTACAATGACTTCTAAACTTTTACAATCACTACTAAAACTACTGTCAATTACCTGTCACTATTATTTCATGCACTGTGATCAAAAGAAAGTGTATTGAATAGACACTGTTTTCTAGAAATCACTCTTCTAATAATTTAAATAGAAAGGATAAAGACACTTTACTTTAGTTTTGTATGATCATTAATTTGTAGGGAAATAAGTCATGTAATTTAGAAGAAGTGCAAAATGTAAAACAAGAGCAATGAATTAATCATTAGGCTATTTATATTTTCTTAAATGATAATACCTACTCAATATTATAAAATCTTTAAACACTACAATTTGTGGTAAGCTTCCAGAATTTACCAGAACAATATGAGAATATAGCATAATGGATTTATATTTACAAAATTGTTTTAGAATTTTCAAAAACCTATATTTTAAATGTACACAAAAATATTTCCGAAATCTGGTTTACAATTTGTGTGTTGATGAACATTATTCCATTTAATCTGTTGAGGTGATATTATTTTGTAAATAATATTATTATTATTGCTATATTTGACACTTTTTTTACTACCCTTTGTTTTAGTTTAGGAATAATGGTATCAACCCGATGGTTTTCTAAATATACGTTTATGCATAAAGTTTCATTTGTGAATCTTTAACATTTAGATTGATATACCTGTTGGTAAAAACAAAACTGTAAAATTGAAAAACTGGTTTTTATTCCGTTACTTTTGGTTTGTAACTATTAATAAAATATCGGATGGTTCTAGGAATAATTTATGGAATTACAATAAAGTAACAGATTTGTTTTTAATTAAAATCCTTTCCCAATTGGTATTGCTACAGTAATCATTTTATATATCTAGTTTCTCCCTGTAAACAGCAATACTGATTAAGCAAAAAAAACATGCTACATTGCAATCTCAAAAATATTTAAAAAAGTTACTTTAATGACATAAATGTGTTTCGACAGTCAAATTGTTTTCATTAGTAATGGGCGAGTGTTCATGTGCGACATTAAAGTAAGATAAAAAAAGTATTTTGTGAGATTTGAGTTATTTTACAAGTTCACTGTTATGTTATTCTCGCAAGAGCAGCTCAATAGTGAACACTGAATTGATTGTCTATGCGCTAATAGTTATTTACGTAAAAATGTGAAATAATTGACATATTCCAGATGCAATGGATATAAATAGTTAAAGGTCGCATTAGACGATTTTTTTTGCTAAGGTCTGTTCTTTGAAAAACCTCCCCTAAATATTTGCAATGTAAGCACAAAACTTGCTCAATCCTGTATTCTCTCAATATAAATCTTAGTTTCAAAACATAACAAAACATTTTTATAAATATCCTTTTGTCGTTTAACAAAACTGTCGATCCCAAAACTGTGATAAAGTCGTAAAACTCTCTCCTTGTCTCGTTCCGGTATAGCCTTCTGCGCGATGAGACTCGGTATTGGAAAATACTTACCGAAGTAATACACAAATGAACCTTGTAGGATAAATGTTTAAGGAACCAACTCAGTTGAAAGTTACAAGTACAGCTATAATCTACCCAAACGTAGTACTGACACACATAAAGGCGTGTAAATCAATAAATCAGGAACCTCAATAACCCAGCCATGCACAATAGTATATTTGATGTAGTATATTTTTTTGTTGGTTTGGCTTTCATAATATTACCTCCATATTTATTTTTCGACGTTTTTGTTAGATACTTCTATTTTGCAAAATGTTATTACTTATATTAATTTTTTAAATTTTATTTACTACTAAGCAATAAAAAAAATCTTCTATATTTGTAATATTTTTTCTTCCTGAAACTAAAAATTATTTGTTTGTCAAAATTCAGTCTTCAAAATTTTCATATCAAATTAAACCTTAATTTAATTACTAATATTTGGTTTTTTATCATGTGATGGTTTTTAAAATAAAGACGATAAAATGAAATCTGAGAAAATGATGAGGTGATGACAGAGATACAATGGTCTTGATCAGGGAAGGAGAAGTTAAACGAGATAACAGTATTATATATTGAAGATCTGATATACTCTCTCTCTCTCTCGTTGCCATAGCTTAGTGTCTATCCGTTGCCTCCTAGTTGAGGGAGAAGAATGAGGGAGGATAATTGAAATAAATGTAGATATAAAGAAGTGACATAAAGGTTACTTTTTACTAAGCGTATTGGAAATTTATTGCCGGCAAGGTACGAGTCGCTTTCTTTTCTATACCTAAATCCTGCTCCCTAAGCCGTAGAGAATTAAATACATGTATTCTCTTGGTAGCTCAATTTATAAAGCTAATATTTTGTAAGGGGGGCTTGTTTCTAGAGGAAAAACAAATTTATATGCTTGTTTATTTAACAAACAAGTTTAAAGTAAAAATAATATGTCCAATAAAATTAAGAAAAAAAATCTCTGAAGTAAAAGATCCAATGTTATGAAGCAAATTATTTTTTCCATCGTTTTCTTGATGAACAAAACATTAAACCGACTTACAGATGCAGACGCTCTAAGCCTAGAGCTAGTAACATGGCAAGGAAAGGTTTATAATTTAAAAGGGAATTATAAATGTAAACCTTGACTAGAAACCAACGAGAAACTATCCGTAGATGTTAAAGTTTGTGCTTTCATAAAAATTGATTTGAAATAATGTAGAACCTGTTGCCGTTATCTAAGATGGAACTGAGATAGAAGATATGATTTATTTTTATTTTCTCTTCGAGAAAAGATAATTCATATTTCACTTTTCCAGTTTTGTCACGTAAATATTAGAATTTATCCAATACAAAATTGTTCATGATCTCATGTTTGTTTATTAGGAATATTACTATATCAGCGTTGTCCACCGTTAGGTCATTTTTAATAGATCGACCAGCTGGATTGAGATACTTTTTCGAATATCTTTATTTCCTTTTTATTTACTTGGAGTCGCACACCTATGAAGATTGATTGTCTGTCATAGGACTTGAATTTATTTTTCGAATGATTTAAATCTGTAGTTTTTATTTTTTTCAGTGAATTAGAGTTGTTATACTTCTTTATATTTCTATATTTTAATTTTCTAATCCTCTTCTGGTTTGTTTATTATTTCCCTGTTATTATTATATTTTTGATTGTGATATATTGTATGATGGGTCGGTCTTATATAATCATTCTTCGTTCTTTGTATCTGTTTTTGAAGTTTTTATATAATATAAAACTTGAAAATTTATAAAAGAATATATATATATATATATATATATATATATATATATATATATATATATATATATATATAATGCGTTTTCGATTTTATATTTTTGACCAATCGTATTTTCAATGTATAAATTAATCCAGTTTGAGATTTTACTAGAATTATCGTGTCACATAAAGTTGACCATGTGTAAAAACAGGTTTGGTCAATTAGAGCCCTGTTCTTAAAAATGTTTGACCCTGAGCCTTATTTATAGTTATTTAACCTCTTGAGTTCTGAAGTACACAGATGTGTACCTTTGTTTGTAGCTCTCAATTTAATAAATGCAATACAATAACTATGTTGAGACTATTTGTACACGTCCGTGGACCTTTCTAGTTCACGTTTCGGTCAACAGTTGTGCTGCAGTAGTCAACAGATTGTGTTTGCATTCATTCTTGTTCTGAGAAACATAGGTTATGGCGGCGTCACGTGTCTTACAGTCTAGTAAGTGTAATATATTTTACAATTATCTTTATTTTTATTAAATAATTTAGTTTTCTATTAGTTAAAACTATATTTTATCATACAGGCCTTTTGAAATTTTCAAATATGTTACAGAATATTTACACGAGGCCTTTGTATTCGAAGTACACATACGTGTACTTTGTGTCTCAATACGTATAAAATACATTTTCAGGAATATCATGCAAGATTTTCATTTTTACTGTAAATCCGTTATTTGTATGAGTTAATTGTTTATTCTTCACATATATAATTGCGAAATACTATTTATTGTCTTATAAAATGAACAATAAATGACAAATAACATTTCACCATTGTTCGTATTTTCAGATTTTTTAACAGAAGAGGGTTTGCTTCAAGCCTTAGAAGATAGTGATCTGGAGTTAGATGATATCGATGAAGAAGACCCATCACAAGAAATATCTGTTATCCAGAATCAGCAATCCTATATTGCAGACCAATATTCCCTTCCCAGATTTCCTTATTTACACTGGGAAGGGAACCATCAATGACGCATCCATGAAGGAATTTGGCCTTGGTACTTCAGTTGTGAAATTGTTATGCGAATCAGTTCCTCGAAATTTATCCCATGTTATTTACACCGACAGGTTTTTTACGAGTGTTAAGTGTGCTGGCGCTCTTCTAGAAAGAAGCATATACTTGACAGGAACAGTAATGACTAATCGTACAGTAGGGGCATCAACTAAGATAGCAGATGATAAATCATTACGGCGAGGTGATTGGTCCCAAGTTGTACGTAGTGCTGAAAAAGTTGGTGTCATAAAATGGAAGGATAATAAAAGTGTTACTCTCCTTTCAACCTGTGTTGGCAGTGAACCAGTTGCTACATGTAAACGCTGGTCAAAAGAAGAGAAACAAAAAATTGACGTAGTTCAACCAGCTATTGTGAAGATGTACAACTTGAATATGGGAGGGATCGACTTACATGATAGGCTCCTCTCATACTACAGAAGTTACATTCGTACTAGGAAATGGCCAATACGTGTGTTCAACCACTTCCTTGATGTAACCCTAATCAATTGTTGGCTGATGTATAGGAGACAATGTCAACAAAATGATGTTGCTAAAAAAGATCAATTTTCGCTGCTACAGTACAGATTACGGTTAGCTAGCATACTAATAACGTCATCCTTTGTAGGAAAGAGACAATGTGAAACTGAATCTGAAAAGAAAACGCGCCCTAACCTTTCAAAATACAGGAAAACTGTACCATAGGCTCTGCCAGAAGTAAAATATGACAATGTAGAGCATTTGCCTAAATTTATAAGAGACAAGTTTGCAAATGTAGATTTCAGAGATGCAAGTCAAGATGCAGAGTCGTCTGTATCAAATGTAATGTATATCTTTGCATAAATAATAATTGCTTTCAGAAATACCACACTTCTACGAGTTAAATTTATTTCAAAGTTAGCTGATGTTTTTATAATTTTATTTGTAAATTTTTATTAAAAATAATTTTTTCAATAATATAAATGTTTTAGGGTTGAAATATAAGTTATGCTATTATTTTTCTAATGTGTAATTGACTTTTCTAGACTATAATAAATGGAAACATATAATTGTATTTACTTATTTATTTTTATAGTTAAGACCCAAGGTGCACATATGTGTACCACTTATATTTCAAAAATGGGGTACATTTTTGGAAAAAAAATTACATGGAAAACTTTCAATAACAAATACAAACATAATTACAAAATTTTAAAACAATCCATCAAGAACTTTGTTGCCGGAACTCAAGAGGTTAAAATGAAAGTGTTATACGGAAGTTCGTTCTTTTTCATTTGAAATGGTTTGTAGGGATCTGTTGATATTAATTTACTTCTTGGTAAATTAAGTTTCCTCCTCCAGAGCCAGTGATTACTTCTATATTAACACACGTTTCAAACATATCTAGTATTATAAGACAAACACCAATAACTGTGAGCTCCTCAAAACCTTATAAATGTTGTAAATTGTGAAATTCTAGATTTCACCCGCTCCTTCATGTTGTTAAAATATTTCTTTGTTTACAAATCATAATTACCTGTTTTAATTGAAATATATTTCTGATAGAGATTTTTGGTAAACTCCAGTTCCTCAAAACCCTACAAAACGTTGTAAATTGAAAAAACCCTAAATTTTTCCCCTATCCTTTGTGTCAATACCTATAGTTTGACCCCTCACCCAGCTCTGTACGATCTTCCAAGCTCCCACAATCTTTCTCTCAAAATTCGGCTTACGAAATTATATGTAAAGATAAATATCTTACCTCTTAATTTTCAACCGCGAAGGAAACCATATTCCTAATTTTACCAGAGGAATTAAGAATTGCTTTCAACCCTCACTTAGCTAAACCTTTACTTACCTTCGGCGTTTACCCGTAGTTTTGAAAACAATTTCTGTGTGTAATAGCAACTGCGTAAGGTTCGGAAATTTACACCACAATTTGTAAAAATTTAAAGAATATTCTAAATTAATTAGGTATTTAAATTATTCAATAAGTATTGGGCTTTCATCTATCATAAGCCAATAATGTTTTTTAAAGGAATAAGAAAAATGTGAGTAAAGGTTTACATGTTGTTATAACGTTTAATTACTGGGTTCAGAGATATTTTACGTCTTGATTATAGAATAAAAATATTTGAATAAAATATATGCTTATTTTTAATTATGCATATATATTTTTTAACACCTAACTTATATTTTTCTTGATCGTTTGCAAAATATATTAAAAATCTGCAATTCTAATATTGAACCATGCAAATGCGGTTGTTAAAGAAACGTCTGTTCAGGATGCAATATCAGAGGATATAACTGCTCAAACGTCGTGAGAATACAAACTTTACTGAATTCAGATCTGTGGCGTTTTAGCTATAACTTCCATCAGCAAACAACTCTTGTATATTCAATATTTTAAATGTATTAACTTTCAGATTACAGTTACTAAATTGATAACTATTGCTTAATTTCTTCAACGTTTCATAATGTTTTATTACAGTTTTATTATAATTAACTTTATTATAATTTATATTTGATGACAGCCGTTTTATATATTTACATTTTTTCCTTGAGTTTCCACGTCCAATTTTCCTCTGCAAAGTGTCAAAACAATTTTTAAAAACATTTATATAAATATTTCAGTATTCAATTATTTATATTTTACAAAATATATTTGTATACGAATGATCTGTGAATTTCGTTTTACGAATTCACCATTTCGTTCTAACTATTTAGGACTACTTTCTGCATTTAGATGTTTTTAATTCCATATTTATCACTTAGTGAAACTACATATTATAATATTAATATTTTTAAATGTCAAATACACGTTATGTTTCTTCTGCTATGTCGAAAAACAAAACTTTAAAAGCCGCTTCCGTCTAGCTCAACAACGCTTCCTAGCGGGAAACCTAAACTCTGATATATATCGCTTTTCCACTCAGTATTATTCATCAGAACATTTTTATAATAGATTTACTTTAATTATTGTCCAAGGTCGGAAAATGTAAAAGTATAGATATGAGATAAATAAGTAATATATGACCAAGTATAAGTGTAAAGTATTACTTAAATTTGATGTAATCAAACAGTAGGCAATAAACAAATAATAATTTAATACCATCAATTGTTTTTAAGACATCTGATACAATATTTGTGTCATTCAGTTAGTCTCTTGCGTATTTAAGTTTATTCTAATAATTATAAAACAAATTTTAGGTCATTTAGAATTTTGTTATAGGCGGTGAGGTTCGTTATTTATGGATTTCTTGCACAGTTGTAACTGGAATTATTATGTTTCCTGTTTAGTTCCAAAGTACAGTAGTCAAAATGTATAAGAAGGCCTTGATATTAGATTATGTTCATGTAGTTGTGATTACTGAGGGTTACGTTTTTTTCTATATATTCGTTTTCAAAAGTCCTTCGCTCGGAAATGTCAACAGTTATATTTGGTTGTTTTATGATATCAGTGACGATCGAAGGTTTATTTGGCTTTATTATAAAAATGAAATAGACATAGAATATCATTCAAATCATATTTCAATCTTGTGTTACATATTTTACAAAACCTTGAAAGCCTGTGTAAATCGCAGTTCATGAAAACTGGCTACATTTATTGCTGTCATTGGAAACACATTTGACGTACTATTACACACTGAATATGCCCAGTATACCCGTTTCTTAGGAGTTACATTATTGCTTATACGGATTTCTTTATCTTAATAGAGTTCGACATTTTATAATGGATTGCGATGTCTAAATTGTCCAGGAAAGTTCTGGCTGTAAGAAAGCGTTTACAAGTAGAACTAATCCATGAAATTTTAGTACAGTTACCTAAAACCCTTAAAGTGGGAAATCTGTCAGAAGAACTAGTTCTAGCGGTTAACAATAAGTTTGAAATCCTGAAGAAGGTTTACATGAGGCTACTGGTGTTGGCAAGTTTTATTGGACAGTACTTCGTACCGTTGGTATTTTGGTTCACTTTCAACTATATTTATTGTTTTGTCCAATTCGCTGTTAGCATGTGACGCATTGGCTGGGTAAGCATATCTACGATACGTTGGTGTCTCATGGAGGGAAAAGAACGCGAGTTCAAGGAGCTAAATGTCCAGGGAGTGTGAACTGAAGGAGTGAACTATTGCATGAATTAAAAAAGAAGAGCTTCCAAAGACTGCTAATACATCAAGATTTGTGCCTGTTTGATTTCAATATTTACCTAATCGACCTAACTATTACACTAGTGTTTACTAGATTATAAATGAGAATTTCCAACTACATTTTATAGTGGTTCAATTCGTTGTAGGCATGAGGTGCATGGCTATGATTTGATGATGACCCACTGGTTCGACTATACTGGTCAGCGCGTCATCTAATGGCTTAACACCTAAGGGTGGACGTTGGCTAGTAAGTAGTAGCATGGCTGTGATTTAGTCTCTATATGCATGACCATCGTATGGCTACGATAACATTATAATTGACGAACGCAAACGAAGGTAAGAGATAATAAGGTATTTTTGTAGTCAAACAATATATAACTCACAAAGATATCTAAGATCGATATGGAAGAATAACACCGAAGACTCCAAATTATATCCACTTGAAAAATTTATAGAAAGAAAAATATAGATGGAGGGGTAAATACGTTATCCTAAAAAGTATTTTGATTCTAGTGTAATAAGTAGAAGAAATGTTCGACGAAAGTTATGAAAGCTGTCTTAAAATAGCATTCATTTTCAAATCTGGTAAATAGAAGACAGTAAGAACATCATTTAACCTTTACTTACCGGGTGGTTAAGTATACTCATTAATTTTAACAAAAAAGAATGGGATGTTACAGTATGCATATATTTAAATTACTTGACAATATTATATTAATTTGTTACTTGTATATATAATGATTAGTAAATGGTAATGTGATAATTTTGGCTAGAAAGAATATTATAATTGTTAAGTAAAATTTGTTTTAAACTAATATAGTGTGTGCATACATTATATTACTATGTGACGATATAATACTAAATTATTTCGTATAAATATTATGAGTAATATGTGATAATCTAGTGAATAAGAATATTAAATTAATAAGTGAAACTATTATAGCCATCTGAAAGTATTGGAGGGGATTTAGTGTGTTTATGTATCAAAGTTATTGTATTATTGTGTAAGCCATTGACAATATTTCATGTAAATATTATGAGTAATATGTGATATTCTAGTGAATAAGAATATTACATAAATAAGTGAAACTATTATAGTCATCTGAAAATATTGGAGGGGATTTAGTGTGTTTATGTATCAAAGTTATTGTGTTAATATGTATAACATTAACAATATTTCATGTAAATATTAAAGGTAACAAGTAATGTAATATTGTAACTATTATGAATAAAACGATATTATAGCCTTATTGTTCAGTAAATAGATAGCTATGTTAAAGTAAAAATAACATTTTTTCAAAATATCTTGACTATTGTTTTGATAACTTAAAACTAATATATATTAATACAATTATAGGAAATATTACAATTTTTGTAGGGAAATATTCAGATTAAATTTTGTTTAAAATATTACAATCATTCTATGAAAATATGTTTGCTAATTTGTTTTAATAAATATATTATATGACAATAACACTTATAATCTTTTGCAATCACTTCTGATGTAATAAATAATGTTTGAAAATATTGATCTTAAATTATTATGTGTAAATATTATAATAAACCAAATGAAAATAATATATGTAACATTTTAAAGACATATATAAATTTTACCTATAAACTTAATGTTGAATGCATTTTCACGCACAATTTTTTATTTTTCCAATCATGTGAATCTTTCTAATCGGATATTGTGGCGTTGGTATGAAGTGTGCATTTCTTGAAAATGTCTAATCTAGCAAATACTATTGTAATAAAACGGTAATTTAAGTACAAATAGAAATCAAACTGGCCACAAGTTATCGACAGATCTTGATATATCAGGAGTCTTTGAAAGTTCTCAGTTTTTCTCCTTACGGAATTGTTCACTCCTTCAGTTCACACTTCCTGGACATTCAGCTGTTTGAACACACGTTCTTTTGCCTTCATGAGACCCCAACGTATCGTTAATATGCTTATCTAGCCAATCCACCACATACAAACGTTGAATTGGACAAAACAATAAATGTAGTTGAAAGTGCACCAAAATACCAACGGTCCAAAGATCTGTCCGATAAAACACCAGTAGCCTCATGTAAACCTAAGTTTTTTTGAACTTCGCTTGATTTAGGCATTCATCATCAATAACATCGAATCCATCGCAAATCAAAACATTTAACTGAGTCTGATGCAAAATTACACAAAGCAAATGGACCTAGTTTAAATTGTACGACATGTGAAACAAGATTTAACTATAATTTGAATAATCTTTATCTAATCTATAATCTATATCTAAGGTGTTTTTTATAATAAAACCAAATAAACCCTCGATCGTCACAGATATATAATCCAAACATACCCGTTGAAATTTCCAACCGAATCATTTCGAAAACGAATGAAGAGACAAAACGTAACCCACAAAACGCAACTACATGAACACAATCTAATAGCAAGGCCTTCTTATACATCTAGACTACTCTAGCTTTGGCACTAAACAGGAGTAGTTTATTTCGTTTCTATGAACGCCGTTGCCATGTCCCTTGTAGAAGTGTTCCACTTGACCTCATTTTATGGATTGTATACATATATCGATTTCATTAATGAATTTACATATTTATTTATTATAAAAAGAGAACTTACAGTGTAATCGCAAATAGTTTAGAGTTATAATAAAATAATGTTTCTTGACACATTCAACCTGATCAATTCAACGACAATTTCGCTATCGATATATATATATATATATATATATAATTAATTAATATTCTATAATGTCCTTCAGATATTTTTCAATACCATGGGACAAGATATTTAAAAAACAATAAAACATGAAATTAAACACGATTCACAGCAACCATGAGGAAGGCTATTTGTTGTAATTACGCAAGTGTCACAATATCCTTCAGAACCTAAGCTCACAAAAGTCGTCTGTGACATCGTCTGTCAGATCATTAAATTTATATATTATTAATATAATTTGTCCAATTTTTTCTATAAATAAGACGTTTTATTCACTTGACATGTATACTTGTCATAGTAAGACTCTATTCTGAAGAAATTCATTTTTCTTCATTAGGATTAAATTGATCAAGATAGATTATTGGAGGCAGTGTTGACTAGTTGATTGGTGTAATTCTTAATGCTGTTATGCAGGTCACTTATCCAGAATATGGCAGGTTATCCGTTATGCAGGTTATTATCCTAGAATATTGAAATGTACGTAATAATTTGTAAAGAGGCTAATTTTATACCAAGAAAATGTGACTATAAAAAATGTCTTTATAAATCAAAAGTAAAAACTGTTCGCAAGATTTACTCATCTGAATTTAATTTAAAGAAGATAAATATAACTAATTCCTAATATACTCATCTTTAATTCTGTTAGGAATATTTCTATTTGTTTGAGTATATTTGTCTGCTATTCCTAACTATTCAATATTCTCTACTATTGATGCGTTTCGGATTAACTCAATTTTTAAACCTTCAATAGTACTATATCATACGGATCCATCAAATCAAGCCCTCACATCCTTGAGGTTTGTGTGTGTGTGTGTGTGTGTGTGTGTGTGTGTGTTTGTGTGTGTGTGTGTGTGTGTGTGTGGGTTTGTGTGTGTGTGTGTGTGTGTGTGTGTTTGTGTGTGTGTGTGTACATATGTGATTGTGAGGGTTTGTTTGTGTGTATTTGTGTGTGGGAGTGTGTGGGTGTGTGTGTGTGTGTGTGTGTGTGTGTGTTTGTGTGTGGGAGTGTGTGTGTGTGTGTGTGTGTGTTTGTGTGTGTGTGTGTGTACATATGTGATTGTGAGGGTTTGTTTGTGTGTATTTGTGTGTGGGAGTGTGTGTGTGTGTGTGTGTGTGTGTTTGTGTGTGTGTGTGTGTACATATGTGATTGTGAGGGTTTTTTTGTGTGTATTTGTATGTGGGAGTGTGTGTGTGTGTGTGTGTGTGGGTGTATAGAGTTCAGCCAAAGAACTAGAATGGAATTTTAATGAAGGAAAACAGAATAGTAGCCGACACAAACACATTACTAAAAACGTAAGATTGGCTAAACGTGAACAGTAAGTACAGCGTGACAGTTATTTAGGTTAGTTATCAAAACAGGGGACTTACTGAGGTTAGAACAGTGACTAGGATACAATTTTACTGGCGGTGAAAGCAAATTATAGCTGCTTAGTATATTTTGCCAACTTTACTGTCTCAGTCAATCGTGGAACATTCAAACGGATATACGGTGGGAGATTTGTTTAGATAACTAACAACAAAGGGAATTGTGGAGGTCAACCCAAGTACGAGGCTAGAACCGTTTTGGAGGTGAAAGAGAATCAGGGCCGGCTAAGGATACTTTGTCAAGTTTCGAAACGTAAAACTTGTGCCGGAATTATAATGTGATATTTGTTTGAATAAGAAAGCAAATGTGTGCGTTCAGAAAGAAGCCAGTAATGACAAACCTGAATCATAGTCTGTGAAAAATATTTTGCATTGGCATTCTGTGAAATGTTTTCAAAGTTTTCTCTTAAAATGTTATTGCAAAGATAAATTATATTTATTAATCGAAAATCTTACTTATCGTAATAAATTGTTACAACCGGGTATTTCAAATGGACACATTCCAAATTTATTGAGTAAATCCACATAAATAATATATCAAAAAAACTTTACTTTTAAAAATTAAATTTTATTGGAAACCCATTAGAAATATTTCACCAACATATAATATAACATCAACATTTGTTACAGTTTATAAGTTGTAGCACTCAGACGACTCTAACTGTATTAGTGATATGTGCAAAAAATTCTGAAAATATCTTTGACTGCTTGTGGTTAAGTGTATTATTCCGGTTTACAAATTGTGGCCTACTAATGTGATGTAAGAGTATTATTCTACACAATACTTCCAAAACTTGAAAATGGACCTACTTTCACCTGAAGACAGTTTATTCCTCCATTAATTTTTGATGTCTTCTAAGAAATTGTTTTAACTATTATCAGTTAGGTTGCAGTTTTAATTTTAATCATTGAAAACTATTTCGGTCAATTTTAAACAATAATAATATCGCTTTATTAAAAATATACTAACATTAAAACATGTCTTATAATTAACAACGAAATTAATAATAAACACACAAAAACCTCTTAACCACAAACTTTCTTTAATTTACACTTTAAGGGTAAATTAAAGAAAGTTTGTGGTTAAGAGGTTTTTGTGTATTTATTATTAAATTCAACCACAGTATATTCCTAATAAATAGTAACAACGAAATTGTTTAAAATGTTCTGCGAGAAAAAAAGTATTGATTTTGACAGTAGACTAACTTGTGACAGTGATAATTAAGAAACAAAACTATATTCAGGTGTAAAATTCAGTTTATTTATTTTGTTGAGAGATTCTTTTGGCCTGTAAAAGGCTGCAGTATGTTTACATTTGGTTCCACAATAATGCTATAGACACAGAGCCGTTCATAAAAGATATCAATTCATCTCTCTATTCTACCTAAAATGTTGATTTTTAATGGATGTTTAATATTGACTTGAAAGAAATATTACGTATAAAATAACGTAATCGGTTATTTTGATAATTACTGGACATACGATACTTAAAAAATATAAGCTGCTTTAAAGTAGAAGACAGGGGGCCCCGTGTACAGTCGTGCATATTTATCTATAACTATAAACAAACAATATTCAATAGGTCTATGTGCTAGGCTTGAACATCAACATTCTTAATCTCTTCTGAATAGACATTACATATATTTTATGGGTTTTTATTGAACGTTCAAATATTAGGAGATTTAAGTTACTTTTACAACGTTTAAAGAAGCACATTATTTATCAATAAATGTTGTGATAGTGAAAAAAACATAGTTTGATTCTGAAACATGTTAATTACTTGGTACATATTTAGCATGGTACATAAAAATTTGTTTATTTTAGGTAAAGTCGGCAGAAATTTATAAGAAAATGTTGTTTCTGAAGAAGTCTTTGGAAACCGTTAGGGTAGGGATCTGAACTAATGATACTGGTAACCAAACAAGGCCGTATTTTTTCAAAGTATGACTGGGGATTCTGTTGTTCAAGCGTAAGAAAGCTTCAGGCTCAGTCTGTTCTTGGTAATCCTTCGCCGTAGACAGGCAGCTGGGTTGCAGTGATGGTCATATGGGTTATTAAAGTTTATATGTAACATTCATTGTATAGCATAAATAATAATATACTTCGAAAGGTTTCCTTGTGTGTAAAGCAAGGCGTGATCACGGTCACTGGAGTGGCGATTTAGTTAGACATCAAGGAAACTTGCAGATTATTGAGACAAATCTCTAACAATGTAGAAAAACTCATCTGGGCGAACACCTGCATCTGGAGATACTTGCAGAAGCTCCCTCCCAAGCAAAAGAGTAAGCGAAGAAGAGGACGTTCTGATCGGGGAGGAGAAAAATTAGCGGTAGAAGGAATCCAATTGAATATAAACAGGGGATGAAAGCAGTACGGAAACGATTCATAGGGGAAACGAGATGAGTTAGTCAAAATCAAGAGCTAAAGGGGGCGACAGATGACATTTGGTAACAAGTTCTAAACTAAAGTTAGATAAGTAAAATCGCTAAGTAAAAGTAATAAGTGAGGGAGATAAATAAGTAGTATAAGGTATAAGGTGAGGGAGATAACACGGAAATAAAGTTTATGTACTGTATAGAAGCATTTGGAGGGAATAGGAGAGTGATGTTAAGTAAGAGAAATATTAGGATGTGTGATCAAGTGATGTGAAACAAGAAGCCACGCAAGAAATAGGCATCAACAACTTATAATCAAAGCCAATTTTTTAATGCAATAAATTTTAAGAGGTTTTTATCAACTTTTCGATAATTTTTTAAAGAAATAATAAGTAATTTAAGAATAAAATTTATCAAACGAGCTGCAGTAACCTATACACGGTTTATGTTATTTAAGGGCATTGTTATAGGATGTTTTTAGTTGACAGAATAAATATAAAAATTTTGATTCCTACCGGCAAATGAGAGCTAGGCGAATATATAATTACTTGTAAATGCCATAACTTTGAACTCTGAATGAAAGTAAACCAGTTATTGTGAAAACAAGTAACTGTATTAATTTGACTCTCTTTGAGTATTATATTAATAATACTCTCTTTGACTGTATTAATTTGCCTCTGTATTAATTTGACTCTGAAACTCTATTACTTACATGAAAATATGTAAGTAATAACATGTTATAATATTTGGTATATATATATATATATATATATATATATATATATATATATATTTCGAAAAAACCATAGGTTATTCAACTACAACAATATTTATTAATTTATATTCAATATAAATATTGTATTTGAATAACCTATCTTGTTTTATATTATTAAAAAAGAAAACATATTATATATATATATGTATATATATATATATATATATATATATATACATGTATATATATATATATATATATATATATATATACATGTATATATATATATATATATATATATATATATATATATATATATATATTTATAAATCGGAAAAATATATTTGGACAAATTACTCGTATACATAATGTTGTAATGGGGTGTATGTGACTAAAATTCAGGTTTTATATTTTCGTTTTAAGCAAAGAAGGAGTACGAAGCGAGGGAAATATCAACGTGACATTCTGCATAGATTTCCTCCCTTCGCCCCATTTCAAACTTCTATATTCCTTTTACTTTACTGATTGTGTAAAGGGTTGTTTGTCTTGGGAATACAGAACGTGTCTCTATTGTTGTATGGATAATAATACACTTGTGAAAATAACACTGTATTCCGAGTAAAATGAGACATTATTCGTGTGACCTGAGTTGTTTTATACACGTGTTAAATAATATCAAATATAATCGATATGTAATATATAATATAATATAATATTATATATAATATAATATAAGTAATAGAAAATATCAATCGAAGTTTCTAAAGTTATGTAATTAACATTATTTTATTCCTTAGTATTTATTTGCTGTTCAAATACCTAAGTTTTCTTTATTTTAAAAGAAAAATTACACTTGTGAAAATAACACTGTATCCCGAGTAAAATGAGACATTATTCGTGTGACCTGAGTTGTTTTATTCACGTGTTAAATAATATCAAATATAATCGATATATAATATATAATATAATATAATATTATATATAATATAATATAAGTAATAGAAAATATCAATCGAAGTTTCTAAAGTTATGTAATTAACATTATTTTATTCCTTAGTATATATTTGCTGTTCAAATACCTAAGTTTTCTTTATTTTAAAAGAAAAATATTTTAAATAATATTTCATAACATATATGAAATAAATAATACGTATACCGTATACATTGTAATTAGATGTAGAAACAGAGGGGAAATAATAATCCCATAAACTTCTTTTCTTTATTTATTTAATATATTTATTCAATTATAGATGATTTAAATTCAATCATTTTAAAATTATTTTACAAAAATCAACTTTCCAATTGAAGGATATTGACAAAGGGATTATATTGAATACATTACTTTTTTTTCAAAACAGATAAAAACTATGTTTCAGAAACTAAGAACGCTGAAAAATAGGAAGAAAATGATTTTTTATTACTCAAGGTTGTATAATTTCTTTAAAGTGTGAATTATTTTATTATATAGTGTGAATTATTTTAGATATATCTTTAGAAATAATAAAAGTATTACTAGTTTAGAAGCTTTCGATGTGAGTTTGATATCAAAATGACTTATTAGTCTTTAATTTACTATCAGTGTCAACTTAAACTACCGATGACTCAAATAAACATTTCTAACAACTATCTGTATAGTGCGGACCCCGTAATCGTGCACTTGGCCTTGGTATATCGCAGTAGGCGAGACGGGAGGTAAAAGGTTAGTATGAATACTTTCTTGCAAACATTATTAGGACTCTCAAAACACTGACCTGCATGAGACGGTCGATATTAGATAAATTTGATGATAAATTAATTTTGAAATGAAACAACAAACAATCTTGAAATTGGTGTAGACATCGGATACAGAAACTGTTCTATGTTGATATATAGAATATTCTGAAAATGTAAGATGTTTTCAAACGTGGTAGTACACCAGGAATATCGTGCAATCTCTCAAGACCAAGTACACGGTCACGCACTATACTCGATCTACACGAAAAACTATTGTGGAATAAAAGTTTGGATTTAATAACATTGTACAATTTACCTTATTTATAAATTAATAAAAAATAATTGTATGCTCATAGAAACAACATAATGAAAAATTTCATATACCTAGTGTACAAAATATTACTTATAAATTATATTTGTTTGAATATATTGTTTAAGTTTTATATGATTTGCCATTCATTTTATCTGTTCTATTAGTACCTATTTAAAGTAAAGTTCAATATATGAGGACACGCAAGCCACGCACAGGCCTCACGGATCAGCTGATCTAATGTCGAAGCTTGAATCTCGAGTTTTGAGAAAATAACTCATTTAGCGATTAACTGGCTTGTAAAAAAGACTATTCTGGAAATTCCTACTAAAAATGTTTGTAAACTACTTCCAAAACTTCAATAATTTTTACGACTACGAAAAACTGCTTTTGATAAATCAAGACTCCAATTCTCAGAAAAAACTATTGTTAACATTACTAGAGAATTAATTATTGATTCAATTAAATGTTAGAATAACCATTTACCCGAGCTTTTTGACCAAATACTACAGAGAAATAGTCCTACCAAACAGATTTTTGTAGGCCTCTCTCTCGATTTTTATTCCTATTGTTAATATTGTTTATATCAAATCTAACTCTGTAAATATTAACACTTTAATCTTCATTTTTTTACTTTAATCATATAATACACATTATATACTGATTACATTCTGTGTATCAAAGGCTGTTAGGAATTTTAGCAGAAAAATACTCATTTTTACAGTGCTCTGTGAAATTACTTGACGTGACTTGTATCTTTAGCGACTGAGATGTATTTATTAAAAATTATTTATTTTGTTGCTTTTGTTTTCAGTTCCAAATTCGGTTGTTACTGATCCATGGCCGAGTAAAGGTACATTTTCTGTACATACTTCTAAAATAAATTATATAATCTGTAATATTTAGAAGTATTTATTGTGCAACCCGAACCAGAAAGGTATAATTGTACAAATATTTGGAAAATTCGTCTCCTATTTTTACAATCCTTAATATGTCACTGAAATATTTAGTTTTTAGAAGCTAATAATAACTATGTACACACTTGCAAAATAAAACCACAAATGCGACCGAGGGCAGTAAAAAATGCGAACATAGTAACGCGTCAACGAGAAAAAATACCAGTGAAAGCAATAAACTCTGTTTTTTGTGATAATATAGTTTAATAATAATAATAATAGGCGAAGTTCATGGGTTTTAAACTAAGAATACAGTAATATTAACGCTTAGATTACTTATGCCTCGTCAAAATGACGACACTCCGTTTCACAAATTGCTATTCTTGGCAAATGGGCCGTTCGCTTGCATCCTTCTTATCAGTACCTTCAACAGTCGATATCAGATGTGCAGTTTCGCCGCTAAAGTTAGCATGCGTCTTAGTGAAACAGAGCTCGCGTCGTCATTTTGACGGTAGATAAATATTCGTGTAACTTTTTAATGCTTGTGTTCTCGTTACATTTTTTAGTTATTTACTCACATAAGCTTAGGTTTAATACTATGTGTGGGGGTTTGCATTGCTGAGTATGTTAAGGCTGAATTTATAATTGAGACGAGAAATTGGCTGACGAGGAAGATCGTAGAGACATTCAAATAAGAAAATATCTTGAAGACTCTAGTATTGTGGAGGTGGTTATTTCTCAAATAGTTGTCAAAATGATAGTAAAAATGAAGATGTAGTAGAAGGTAATCATGTCAAGTATACGAACTCGGAGTATTATACAGACGCAGACGTGACTTACCGTCTAGGAGTTGAAGCCAGAGCTACGAGTGAATAATCAGACAGTGATAATGAGTATCGACCAAAATGAATAAGAAACGCAGCAGAGGACTTACACCATGTGATCCTCTGACATACGCTGAACCTCCACGTATCTCTGACATTCCACGTGGCATTGATTCTCCCCCTAATGTCCGTTCTCCTAATATCGAGCCTCCACCTAACGTCTACTCTTCACCTAATGTCAATCCTCCACCTAATGGCAACCCTCTCTCTAGTGTAATTGCCACACCTAGTAGTGGACCTAATCTTAACCTATATATCTCACAATCTTTATTCATTGGAGGTAAATACTGTTGCCTATGAATCTCTCGTCCGGATTCAGTCAATATTCGCACTCAATTACGTAACATTGTGGGCAGTTTCAAAACGGGATTTTGTGGGGGCTGTACTAGAATCACTTGTACTCCACAACTTTATGCCCATATCACGTTTCCCTCGGATCTTCGACGTAGCAATGGATGTAACTGAACCGAAAATGTGATCCTGTCTTGAAACGCCCAACATGTGGAAAAAACGCAAAATCACAGATTTCTGAGTTACTTGGAATCCCAGCCAACCAGCATCTCCAAAGCATGTAGGAGTCAGAAAGATTTGTTATATTCATCCAACAGCTATCAAAAGGATGACTACTAATTACTGTGCACACTGTATCCACCCAGTATGTGCACAACACCGAGCATGTACTGTGTAGAGTGTGGCAGCAAGTAAAACAGTTTGTTATTAAAAACGTGTTCTGTGACTCAGTCACTTGTTACATTCTGTGTTTGTTTTGTGTGAAAAAATATGTTTAACATTATTTTAAAAATACTTTCTTAAGCATTGGCATTTCACTATTTTATTAAAACGCATTCATGGTAATTATTATTTTTCTTAGGGCTCTACAATAATATTTGTTTTTCAAGCGCTGAACAAATATGAGATATGGCTATGTTTAAGAAATTAACAAATAAACAAAATATTTGTCAAATAAAAAACAAAGAAATTGGAGTAGTCAAGTTGACGATTACATAAGTAATCGTGTGACAAAATTTAGACGCAAGTCTAGGGTTAAATTAAATATAACTCTTAAATTAAATTCAATACTGTTTAGGTAATAATTGATTGTTTTTGAAAACAAAAACTTATTATCTTCGAAGAAGGAAATTATTTCTATTGATTTATTTTAGACTGAAAAATAGTCTTTGCACTTGTAATATTATATTTGGACAAATTCGCAAATCTCTTTTATTGGCTATCAGCACCTTTATCAAAATAATTGATAAAAAAGTATAGCCTGTATAAATTATATAACCAGTAAATTAGTCGAGATAAAACTACAAATATCTTGGCTTATTTAAATAATACAAAATAGCATCTCTAAAATAAAAGTTGTAAAATCTAACGGAATTAAAAGATGATGAAATCGGTGCAGAATTCGATACTTGTACTCATATTTGACATACTGAACGTAGCAAATAAAGGGGTTTTACATGCTATTGGAGATCTTTGGTATTTAAATTAACAAACACACACACACACAGGTTATTCAACATTTCTTCCATACACTTGTTTTTTAGATACAGTAAAAGACAGTTATTAAATTTATGACACAGAAGGATTAAGGAAATATGATATCCTACTTCTATAAGCATCCACAGTAATCACATACCGTGTAAACCATTTATAGAAGGTAGAATTGTCCACAATCTGTATATCTGATTGAAAAATATGCAATCACATATTATATGATCTTTGCCGAGAACAAAGATCAATTATCGTCCCGCATATTATAATAATATTGAATACATGTAATTGTTTTTTCCTAAGAAGATTATATGGTTCGCTATAACTAATCATGAGAAATCAAGCAATAAAAAAGTTGATTGTTTCGTAAATGTTTGATACAGATTTTATGGGTTAGTAAATACATGATTGCAGCGCCGACTTCAAAATTTTGTGGGTAATAAGGTTACGATACATTATTTTTTCGTTAACAGATAATTATTTTTGACTCTTTTAGTAAGTAAAAATTATATTTCGGGACATTTTCTCAAGTGGGTTCTGTTTTTTAAAAATTATTTCTTTATTTTTAGGGATATGATTTTTAATTATTATTTATATTATAATCAAGTTTCGATTCCATTATCCTTAAAAAAATAATAAAATAAATAGTCCTTTAATTTTTTTAAATATAAAATTGCATATTCTTGTTTCCACATCAGTCGGATTGGGATGTAACTATAATTGGATCACCGGGAAGGTTTATTATTTCATATGCAAGGAAAATAGCTTTGATCGGTTCAATACTTCCAAAGTTATTGTGGAACAAACAGAACAAAACATACGAATTGATTACAGAATTTCTTTTTTTGAAGTAGGTTGTAATTATTTATTCAGCTTGTAATTATCTTATAAATCATATTCATTATTTAAAAACAAAATTTTTAAATTCCTTCGAAAAATTATTTACAAAATTTAAAATAGCATATTCTTGTCTCCACATCAGTCCGATTGGGATGTAACTATAATTGGATCACCGGGAAGGTTTATTATTTCATATGCAAGGAAAATAGCTTTGATCGGTTCAATACTTCCAAAGTTATTGTGGAACAAACAGAACAAAACATACGAATTGATTACAGAATTTATTTTTTTGAAGTAGGTTGTAATTATTTATTCAGCTTGTAATTATCTTATAAATCATATTCATTATATAAAAACAAAATTTTTAAATTCCTTCGAAAAATTATTTACAAAATTTAAAATAGCATATTCTTGTCTCCACATCAGTCCGATTGGGATGTAACTATAATGGGATCACCGGGAAGGTTTATTATTTCATATGCAAGGAAAATAGCTTTGATCGGTTCAATACTTCCAAAGTTATTGTGGAACAAACAGAACAAAACATACGAATTGATTACAGAATTTTTTTTTTTGAAGTAGGTTGTAATTATTTATTCAGCTTGTAATTATCTTATAAATCATATTCATTATTTAAAAACAAATTTTTTAAATTCCTTCGACCAATTATTTACAAAATTTAAAATAGCATATTCTTGTCTCCACACAGTCGGATTGGGATGTAACTATAATTGGATCACCGGGAAGGTTTATTATTTCATATGCAAGGAAAATAGCTTTGATCGGTTAAATACTTCCAAAGTTATTGTGGAACAAACAGAACAAAACATACGAATTGATTACAGAATTTCTTTTTTTGAAGTAGGTTGTAATTATTTATTCAGCTTGTAATTATCTTATAAATCATATTCATTATTTAAAAACAAAATTTTTAAATTCCTTCGAAAAATTATTTACAAAATTTAAAATAGCATATTCTTGTCTCCACATCAGTCCGATTGGGATGTAACTATAATTGGATCACCGGGAAGGTTTATTATTTCATATGCAAGGAAAATAGCTTTGATCGGTTCAATACTTCCAAAGTTATTGTGGAACAAACAGAACAAAACATACGAATTGATTACAGAATTTATTTTTTTGAAGTAGGTTGTAATTATTTATTCAGCTTGTAATTATCTTATAAATCATATTCATTATTTAAAAACAAAATTTTTAAATTCCTTCGAAAAATTATTTACAAAATTTAAAATAGCATATTCTTGTCTCCACATCAGTCCGATTGGGATGTAACTATAATGGGATCACCGGGAAGGTTTATTATTTCATATGCAAGGAAAATAGCTTTGATCGGTTCAATACTTCCAAAGTTATTGTGGAACAAACAGAACAAAACATACGAATTGATTACAGAATTTTTTTTTTTGAAGTAGGTTGTAATTATTTATTCAGCTTGTAATTATCTTATAAATCATATTCATTATTTAAAAACAAAATTTTTAAATTCCTTCGAAAAATTATTTACAAAATTTAAAATAGCATATTCTTGTCTCCACATCAATCGGATTGGGATGTAACTATAACTGGATCACCGGGAAGTTCTATTCTTTCATATGCAAGCAAAATCTCTTTAATCGGTTGAATACAGCATACAGAAAAAAACATACGGATCGAATACAGAACCTACCCATTTTTTTAAGACGGTTAAAAATGTCAAGCCTGCAAAACAGTTCTGTGATGAAGTAGAAAGAAATATTATATCTAGTGCGAAGGAACACTTTTAAATGTAAAATATTATAGATCTGAAAGGCCATCTAAAAAATTAACAAAACTAAAGTATTGGACTCTTTTTATTGTAAATAATGTATTATAAACAACAATAACCCTAGCTACAAATATTTACACAACCTTCATGTAGTTTACACTAAAAAAGGTTACAAACATTTAGCATCATCAGAAAGTAACAAACATAGTAGGATAGCAATAAACATAAAAAAATTAAAAAATAATCAAAATTTTAATGTAACTGAAAAAGATTTAGGTCAAAACTAAAATTCTTTATTGATATAAATTATTGTAATTAATACTAATAATAAAAATATTGTTTTTTTCTGTTTTTATTTGGTCCTTGTGCATATAGTGTGATATTCTTAGGAGTGTAATAAATTGGTGATGTATTCTTATTTTATAGCGTGATACTTTATTACGACGTCTCATTGAGATTTATAAATATCCAAAGAACAGATGTTGCTATAACCGTGGTTACAATGGTATTGTTATACCCCTCTATGACAATGGTTATAACTGTTTTTATATGACAATGGGTATATAATCATGAACAGATTATACTAAATGTTTTTAAAAATTGATTGTGAATGTATAATATATTACTAGGCCAATGACAGAGCTCAATACTTTTTCTTTCAAAGAACCACTGCGTGGAAGAAACTACTGTAAACATAATCTAACCGAGATATCGCAGAAAACGTTGTAACAAAAAAACTATGATTTTGTTCTTAGTTTTCCTTCTCAATAAACTAATATTTTATGTAGTTTTTTTATCGATGCACAAAGAAGTTTTATTAAAAAAATTTTAATATAGGCTATTCCAAATAATTGTGTTTATTATATTCTAAAATAGAGCTTTATCATTATTAAAAACAGCTTCATTTGATAAAAAACAGTGCTTTACTGTGAATAAATAAATGCTTGTGATATTTGCAATTATTATAAATAAATGTACTAAAATGGTGCGATATCACTTCGTTCTGTAAAACTTTAGACCGAAATTCTTTCTCTTAGTTAAACAGAAAGCAATAATTTTAAAGAGATATAAAAGGGGTCGTCAAAAACGGTTTACGTTGTGCAAGAGATAACGCTATGTTTACGTCTCCGAAGGCT